>ML682025.1:30712424-30783800 GCA_007922195.1 Podocnemis expansa | reverse complement strand
GGGAGCCGGAGCCATGGGGGGGGTGAGGTATCATGGCTGGGGGGGGCAAGGCACAGAGGGTGTGCTGGGTGCCAGTGGTGGGGAGCTGGGGCTGTTGGGAGGTGCACGGGGGGGAGTCAGGGCCAGTGGGAGGGAGCTGGGACCATCAGGAGACTGGCGGTGTCAAGCTGGGGCCACAGAAAGGGGTTTTGGGGGCCCCGCAATGGACCTTTGTCTAGGGCCCCCAATTGCCTAGGCCACTTCTGGCTGACTGATCCTTTTGGGCATCCCGCTATACATTTGACTCAAAGATTTATTGTGCCAATGGGCTCCACACGCTCCTTACACATCATACAAAAACCACATCTCACATCATGCACGCACAAATCTATTTTTGCAGGACCCAGGCCTGGCCACATTGACATCAGGTACACTCTAACACTAAAACTTTCCCTCTTCTTGTCCTAAGTTGATTTCTACCTGAAAGAAACATTGAAATTCTGGCTTTAAATGGTTTTCATTTTCAAAATGTAGCATTTATCTTCCAAAATACTTTTTTAAAAAAGTGAAAATATGCCCAGTTTTGGTCTCTAAGGATCTTATTTTTGAACCAAAGAAAATGTTCATAATAGTTGGGATTTTTCTCTCCCATGAGGTATAATTAAACATTCAGTGTGTTAAGGCCTTGAGTTTGGGATGTTACTGAAATTTATTTGCGCTCCCCCAGCTGGCGGCTGACTATTCACCGAGGATTAATATAGAGGGGTGAGGCTGCAGAACGGATTCATTTGAGGCTGTGCACAGGAAACGGGCTAGGAGGGGGAAGGCAAGGTGTCTAGATTGGAGTTCAGTGGTAAATCTTAACTCATCACCCATAATGCTTCACCCTCTTCCGTTATGTTCTAGCTTCTAGTCCAACTATAACCTTACAGCTAACCCTCACCCTAGCACTGGTACCAACTGGCTGTCACCCTAACACTAGCCCCAATAGACACCCAAAGCCCAATCCCAACTCTGCTTTGTAACTCTAAAAAGAACTTAGCAATGTCTTGACTGCTGTGGTGCTGACACTATTGTTTCCTTTTGCTTCCCAGTCTGCCTGTCTCTCCCTGTTGCCTCTTTGTAGATGATTAGCTCTTATGGGGCACAAACCACCATTTTTTTGCTGAGTTTGTACAACTCCTAGCCCAATGGGGTCTTAGCACATCACCAAGGGTCCTGCTGGAATTGGGGTTAGAATCATAGAAGACATGAGTAGCAGGGAACCTCAGGAACTCATCTAGTCCAACTCCCTTCTCACAGCAGGACCAACCCCAGCCAAATCATCCCAGCCAGGGCTTTGTCAAGCCACGCCTTAAAAACTTCTAAGGATGGAGATTCTACCACCTTCCTACATAATCCATTTCAGCGCTTCACCACCCTTCTAGTGAAAAAGTTTTTCTAAGGTCCAACCTAGACCTCTGCCACTGCCACTTGAGACCATTGCTCCTAAATCTTTCATTTACAGTCACTGAAAACAGCCTAGCTCCATCCTACAGAAGCCCCCTTTCAGGCAATTAAAAGCTGCTATCAAATCCCCTCCTTTTCTGAAAACTAAACATGCCTAGTTCCCTCAGCCTCTCCTCAGAGATCACATGCTCCAGCCCCTTAATCATTTTTGTTGCTCTTTGCTGGACTCTCACCAATTTGTCCACATCCCTTCTGTAGTGGGTGGCTCAAAATTCCAGATGTGGCCTCACCAATGCCAAATAGAGGGGAATAATCACTTCTCTTGAGCTGCTGGCAGTGTTCCTACTAATGCAGCCCAACATGCCATCAACCTTCCTGGTAGTAAGAGCACAATGTTGACTCATATTCAGCTTCTTCTCCAATGTTACCCCAGCTCCTTTTCTGCAGAACTGCTGTCTGGCCAATCAGTTCCTCATCTGTAGCAGTGCATGGGATTCTTTTGTCTTAAGGGCAGAATTCTGCACTTTTCCTTGTTGAACCACACCAGATTATTTTTTGACCTTATGAGGCTGGATGTAAGGCCTAGAAGGTGAGTTCAAGATCAAGTGAATCCAATGAGAGTTCGGTTCTCTGTGAACAGTAGATTAGCTCTTTGGACTCAAGGTTCAGATGTGTGAGCCCAAATTCTGCACATGGACAGGCAGAGGGAAGATGCAGGTGCATGAGAGAGGGCTGCAGCCCCCACTGCTTGCCTGACTTGAGCAAAGGAGGTGACTTTCCAGTTGCACTCAGAACGTAAGGAGCCAGGGACCCATGGGAGATGGGAGGCAATCTTTCAGCCTGTGTCAACATCCAGTGGTGACAGCCGGTATTACACATTCAGGAAAGGACTTTAGTCAGGGATGCTGGCTTCATGGGCCTGAGACCTGAAATCCACTGGAGTTATTTGGGAAATCCACCTTGCCCCATTCAGCAGGAAGGGCCACTAGGCCCTGCAGCAGCCCAAAGAATCAAGAGTGGGGACTGCAAAGCAGCCTAGAGAATCAAGAGCCCCAGTTAGAAACTGAGTGTTCAAATTGCTTAGGAAGTTTTGAAATTTCACCCCTAAGGTTTAAACCTGAGTTTGCAAGAAGTAGCAGATCTTGGGACTGGAGCCAGGGACCCAGGCCTGGCTGTAACATCCCCAAGGAGCATCTCTGGAGGTAGGGAGATTCACCTATTTTAGGAGTACTACACACCATCATCCCTTAGGAACAGGGATGGGCACATCCTGCCCCAGTGTGGGAAGCTGGGCATGCTCTCGGGCCTGAGAGTCTTCTGCTTCTCCTCCTGCACTGCAGCTGAGTGGAGAGTGTTGGCTGGCATGATCAGAAAACCTTGAGTAATGGTATCTCAGCTAGGCACCCAGTCCACCCCGAGTGTCACAGCACCCCTCATCACGTGGGATTGCTCAGGCAGTTGGAGCAGGGCCCTGCCACCTCCTCCCCACCAGTGAGGCTGGAGCAGCCTGTGCATTGCCCCTTCTGAGGCACCTCACCTGCTGCCCAGCAGGATCCAGGAAAAGAATGGGCAGGGCACTGGAAGAAGAAAAGGAAATGGTTCTTCCCAAGGACTTTGCTCCAAGCAAAAAAAGCAAGGAGTCCTTTGGCACTTAAAGACTAACAGATTTATTTATTGCATGAGCTTTCATGGGAGAAAATCCCAGTTCATCTGCAAAGTGGGATTTTTTTCCCATGAAAGCTCATGCAATAAATAAATCTGTTAGTCTTTAAGTGCCACAGGACTCCTTGCTTTTTTTGCATTACTAGACTAACACGACTGCCCCTTTGGAACTTGCTCCAAACAACATGGCATCTCCTTCCCCACCCTGTTTGATCAAGCTTGTCACTCCGGCCAGCTTCATCCTCTTCACATCACTGCCATGGGGCCACGTGTGCTCCAGCCCTTCAGCAAGGGGTCACTACGGAGCTCACCAACCGGGTGTGCCCTACCTCCTTGATGGCGGATCCACTCCCTCTGAGGGGACCACTGAATGCTTCAGGCTGGGACTGGCAGTTGGGGTCAGGGGGGCAGTTCTGGGCCCCATGGGGGCAGGGGAAGGGGAATGATGGGGGCTTGCCATTGAAGTCACTGCCCCAGAGGTGTGAAATGTGGGGAGTGGGGAGGGCCCTGGGGTAGCTGTATGAGATCCAAAGAAGCCTGGTCTGGCTGGATGGAGCCCAGCCACTTTCAGGTGCTCAGCGTTCCAGGGAGGCATCTTCCTTCCTGTGAAGACCCAGCTCTCAGGGCTGGGAAAAGCAGAAGTAGGGGAGCTAGGGCAGAGGCTGCAGTCACTGTCCCTGGGCTGGGTCATGGATTTCTCTCTGGGACTGCGAGATGGGAACTTCCCAGGATCTGCATCATCCAGGTAGACGGGATCAGGGATGCTCTCTGGAGGGACTGGGGCATCTGCAGTTAATGGAGACAGGGCCATCGTTAGCACCTTGCTTCCTCACAAACCCTTCACCTTCCCCCAGGGCTGTAGTCCATGGGACCCATCTGTCTGGAGGCAGGGGAGAGGGATCACTCTCCATCGCTGCCTTACAAATGAAGGCGAACGTATTCCCCACCAGAGAGACACTACTAGAAGGAGAGAGAAAGAGCATTGCACAGGTCATGTGGGAAACTTAAAGAAACCATTCCCCATATATCTAGGCAGTGTATTGAGACTAGGGATGCCCGGATTAATAGACACAATAGGATTACAGAAATTTTGATTGATAAGGTTGGTAAATCTAGATAGAGGGTGTCGGTTGAGTCACATCTTTGAAATAAAGAGGAAAATATAAGGAAGCAGAAGCCGGTTTTGAAAGAGATGGGATAAAGCCTGAGATTAGTGAGCCACAAGAGCCCGCAGCCTGGCACTGTGCTCCCCAGAAACCCACATGACTGACCCCCCTCAGGCAGGGACAGGGAGCTGGGTCTACATGGCTGCCTTAACCCCATGGGCTCTCCCAGCCCAGACAGCAACACCAGCTTACAGCCTCTCCTGAAGACACCACAGTGGATGATGCAATGTCACACCCCAGGGTCCTTGTGGGTGGAGGGTGCCAAAGGTCTCCATGCATCAGCCATGCTCTCTGTGCCCCTCTCACAGCCTTGATATGCACAGGGGCTTCTGAGCCAGCTCTTGCTGCCACACAGAGGGATGTCCTCTTCAGGCCGGGCCAGTAGGACTTAGCTTTGTGTTCCAGCCCTCTTGGCTTTGACAAACCTCTCAATGGGCAGGCCATTGGGGGTTAAGAGGGTGAAGAGCCATGCCTGTCAGCCAGAGTCCCACCACATGTAGGGCCATTACCTTGGCAGGCAGGGCAGCAGGTGGCAGGGAACGCTGAGGACTCCATGCAGGAATTGGTGCAGGGCCTCTCCTCACAGCTCACCTCCCCCAGCTGAGAGACAGGAGAAAGAAAAGGGTGAATCCACACTGCCCACCTCTCCTCTGGGCCAGGACAACCAAGCCAGATCTGTGCAGATAGTGGGGAGCCTGCCAGCTCCTTCAGGTGCCCTGCAACCCCCTGGCTTTCCCTTCAGTCCTGCCCAGGCCCATTGGACCCTTGTCCAAAACAAAGCCCTGAAGCACTACAGGAGCCAGACAGCAGCTCCCAGTGCCCTCAGATCATTATCACACTAGTCCCCTCCAGCAGGGAGTTTCCAGAGGGGCGACCATCCCCTCAGCCCATGTTACACCAGCCCTAGAGGTCTCACAGGATAGACACTCATGGCACCCCAGGCCATGGCACTCATGGCTGATGCTGAGAAGTGCTTCCCATCCTTCCCCCAGTTCTGTCAGCTGCCTCCCCTCCAAGTGACCCAGCTCACCTTGCAAGTACAGTGAATGCAGGGCTCATTCTCTGGTACAAACGTCTGTCCATTCACCACCTTCCTGCCACGGTAGTTACAATCTGTGGAGCACAGACACCCAGTCAGAGAGAGATACCAAGCTTTAAAATCATAGTCACTTTACAGCAATTGGCTGTGACAGTAACACACATAAAGAGCAGGAGGCAGTGTGGCCTAGTAATTCAAGGTCAGGTCTGGGAATCAGGACACCTGGGTTCTACCCCTGTCTCTGCCACTAGCCTGCTGAGTGACCTTGGGCAAGTTGCTCCTACATTCAGTCCCTCAATTTCCCCTTCCACTCTTTATTTGCCTTGCTTTAGGGACAGCGGTTGCTCTGAAGAGGTTGCTCTGTTTACATACAGTGCTAGCACAACAAGGCTCTGATTACAGCTAAGTACAGCTATAACCCTAACAGCAACAGAAGAGTCACTTCACTCAGCCCTGCTATGCACCCACCTCTGAGGTGAGAATGCAGCAGATGTTTAACAGCCCACAGCAATGCTGCAAGAGAGTGTATAGGACAGGAAGTGAAGCTGAATGTTGTACCTAATTCACACTGGCTAGGGAGTTCCCACAGACAACAGCATGAACCTCACTAAAGTGTGAAGGGGCACTCATGACTACCTATGGTTAGGGCTTTTGTTTGTTACATCCCATCCACAAGAAAACAAATCTGACAGCACAACCCCAGCCCCACCCCCATCTCTGGCATTATGCTGAGACTCTGGAGTCTGCACTGACTGTGAGAGTAAAGCACCTCCAACAAGCACATTTCTCCCAAAGGTCATACTAAGGTATTGGGAACTGCAGTGATTTTGTGGGGAGAGCACCTTTTACTGAGTAATCTAGCTCACTGCAGCACAGCACTCCCCACTGGTCCTCCCAGCACAGCCTCCTGGCACCCTCTACTGAGCCCCACTATGTCCCTCCCTGCAAAACAAGAGGTCTCCAGAGGTTTCTCTTCCCAGTACTAACCAGACCAGGCCCTCTTCCCTAATGGTGAGACCAGAAGAGGTTCAGCACCCACTGAGGTTTGGAAGCAGCCAGGGAAGAACTGCTGAGTTCTTCTACACTGTGGCACTTACCGTAACAGACAGGGCAACATTCTCCTTCTGGGTGGAACGGATACATACAGAAGATGGTACAGTCCACAGGGGAGCAAGCCACAGACCCCAGCTGTAGGACAGAGGAGAGACACAAGGACTCTGCGTTAGTGACAGAGCAAAGTAAGAAGGTGACTGGGAGACTACGACTGGCAGGAGACGGAGTGGGTTACACCGACAGCTGGTGAGAAATTCTCCTTTGAAACAGAAAAGTGTTTTTCACAAAATGAATCTTTTTGCAAAAAGTGTCTGCTTTGCACAGGAGAAGTCCACATTTTTGTCCACAAAAAAGACTGTCCCAAATCCAAAACATTTCAATCATAACATAGTGTTGCTTTGACTCATGGGAGCTGAAGTTCAATTGCCTTCTGACTCCATTGTTCTCTATTGGTTGGACTCCCTGTCTGGATTACATATCCCACAATGCAACTCCCTTACCTCATTTAAGAAAGACCATGGCACATCACAGGAAATGCATTCCAACCAAGTAGCTAAGCCCACAGAGAAGACTGGGAGCATGAGGAACCTAAACTACAACTCCCATGATATGTGCTGATGTCATTTTTAATTGAAATATCTGTTTTCTAATTTCCATTGAAGAACTGAATTTTTCTACATAAATTTTGAAGAAATTTTTGTTGGAATGTTCTGTAGAAGAAACCCCCCATTTATCGACTAATCTATTAATTGGGGAGGGAAAGCCACACTCCATCCGCTCTAGACTCAGAGCATCTGACTTGCCACCCTGAGCCATCCAAGGAGGATGATCAGTAGGATTGTACATGGACAGCAGCAGCAACAGTAGGATGGTTGAGTTCTAGTACAGGGCCTGCCCTCAAAACTGCCTTCACCTCATTTTCCCCACAGAAGACAGCCCACACTGAACCTTTCCTATTCCACACAGCACTTTGCACTCACAGCCTCATCCCACTAAACTTCTTCCCCCGTCCAGGGACCTTGGTTCCTGCCTCCATAGCCAAAACATTACACACAACTGGGGCAGCCCTTGGGTAGAAGCTGAAGGTGCAGCCCCAAGCTAGACAAAGTCCCTGGACTCAGATCTTTTGGTTTAATTGATCTGAGAGGGGCCTTTTTTATAGGAAAGTGTGGAGGGAAAATGAAGACTTACCAGGCAGATGCAGCTGAGGCAGGGGTCTACTGCAGATGGGAAGGTCTCATTGTTGTAGAAAATCCTTCCCATGTAGGTGCAGCCTTCAGGGAAGAGAGAAGGAAAGACACGGTCACATCACTGCCCACGAGAACGTCAACCTCCTCACATGGGGACACAGCACACCTGGAAGAGTGGCGAGACCACAAGTAGGAACAGAGCCTGTCTGGGACACTCCAGGAACCCTCTCCATCAGGATGGCTCAGGGGACGGAGAACTATTCACAGCTGGGTCATTGGTTCAAATCCAGCTCTGTACCACTAGATTCCCTGCTGAGGGGCCCTCAGTGGGTGATGCTTCTCATTGCAGATAGTGGCTGCCTGGGACAGGACCCCAGAGCTGGTTACCTGCTGAGCAGTCGGGGCAGCACTGGCCTGGGATCTGAATGGGGTGAGGACATGTCTCCAAACAGTCTGTCTTCTTGCAGCTTACTGAGCCATCTGCCTGAAAGAGAGAAGCACTTGACAGAAAGCCATGGCATGTACAGTCAGCCACCTCGCTGACTGCCCTGCACAGCCATACTGGGTGCCATCATGTCACCCCCACCTTCCAGCCAATGGCAACTTCCGTGCCAGGTGAACACGCCTCAAAGGTGGACACCAGCAGAGAGCTGTGGGTCCATCTGGATGGAAGGTGCTGCCTAAAGTAAGGCATTTAACATGCACAAGGCACAGCACCAGAGCTGCCCAGACAGAAACCGTCCAGGAGTCCTGACATGCTGCCCCCATCCAGGGGAGCCCACTGTTACCAACAAGAGCAGGGTGGGGGGCACAGAGGGCAGGCTGCCAGCTGCCTGTGGGGGCCAAGTAAGGAGAGTGAAGTAGAGCAGGTTCTCATTCACCTGGCAGATGCACAACTCACAGGGATCACCCTGAGACCAGATCTGTCCAATCGGAAACTCTACCCCATTGTCATCCACGAAGCAACCTGGTCAGGGAGAGAAGGATAGAGAACTGGGCTATGGGAAGCAGAGGGGAGATGAAAAGGCCAGGCACTGGGGGTAACCAGCTATAACCTCTGTCTGTGTCCCACACACACAGAGCCCTAAATGCACCCACCACCATCTGTCTCCCCCTCACACACAAACCTGCCCTACCCGTCATGGAAACATGCAGAGGCCCATACCTGTCACTCACACACATGCACACACCTCTCTGTGGGCTCTCACCTGACACGGGTGCAGGCTCCCGGCAGGAGAAGCAGCACTCTCCTGGGGCCAGCAGCCAGTCCTGGTGGGGACATGCCAGCTTGGGGCAGGGAGCGAAGGAGCACTCCACCTCACCGCCCTGGGCAAGAGATGTCACACATTGGCAGGCAGGAAAAAAGGGCAGAGCAGCACCCTGTGTCTCCTTCTTCCTCTCCCTCCCATCGTCACTGCACCACACACAGAGGGCTCCAGCCAAGGCACCCTGGCCTGAGCCATCGTTCACTTTCCACATCCTTCCTGGGGCTCCAAGGAGAAGGGGTCCTCCCCTTCCCAGCCCTTCAGGGTTCTAGATTGGCCTGTACCTCCCCTACCCAGTGGCATGGTGTTCTGTACTCCTGGCACCGAGGCCTGGGATGGATCGGCCCTCTCCTGCTCCAGTGCGAAAGCAGGCACTGAGTCCAGGTGGCAAGGATCCCCCCGTGTTAGGGAGCCCTGGGGAGGTTGGGGGCCAGAGGCCTACCTGGCAGACACAGGTGGTGCAGTTGTCTCCATCCAAGCTGAACTCAGCCCCGTGCACATATGTGCTCCCATGGAAATCACAAGTGGCTGCAGAGGTTGGGAGGGAAAGGGGTGGTTGGTCCCACGATGGCAGGAAATGCAGCCGGCTGGAGTTGTCATGCAATGGAACTGGCTGTTGAAAGGGGCCCAGTAACATGTGCCCTCCTTCCCCTGGGTGGGTCTCCAAGTGCCTCACATCAACCCCCAGTCCAACCATGCAAGGTCACACTCCCCATTTCCAGGCAAGAAAACTGAAGCATAGTGAGATTAAGTGACTTGCCCAAGTTTCCCCAGCTGCGCAAAGAACCCAGGAGTCCTGACTGATCTTCCTGTGCTCTGACCATTTGGCCATGCTGCCTATCACCGAACAGACACTCTTGGTGCAGCCACTGCTACCTCATCACTGATGCACTCACTGGGTTCCGTCTCCCCAAATGCTCCTCCTCCCTGAGATACGTGACCTAGTGGCCCAGAAGATGCCCCACCCCCACCCCCACCCCACCCCCAGTATGGGAAACTCCATGCAGCCTCCGAGACTGTGAGTCAGAGGGGCTAACACAGCTGCTGAGGGACCCACGTGGCTGGCAAGAGCAGCAGTCGGCCTGGGCAGGGCTCAAGCAGGGGCCTGGAGGGCACTCAGGGGAGATGCAGGACACGTTGCCAGCCTGAAAGAGACAGAAACCAAAAGGAATGGCAGCACCCGATCCAGAGACTCCCCTGGGTGCTCATTTAAACCCACGTCCAACCTCACACAGAGGGGAGCACATTCATGTCCGATTCCCTCATCAACAGGCCATGTTGCCACCCCCAACCACCAAGCGAGGGGCCATATCTCTGTCCCTGAACTTCCAGATCAGGAGCACACCCCCATGGCCACCACCTCTTATCAGTTGTTACCTGTCCAGTGACCTTCCTACGCTCCTGGCTCCCCACCACTCTGGGCACTGATGTCAGGGGAGTTCCAGGACAGGGAACAAGTCCCTGGGGAATGCCCTCTGGCCCAGACCTGGTCTGTCCCAGGGAGAAGCTCACTCATTCCCTAGAGACCCCAGGACCAGCCGAAAGGGAACCCTGGCCAGTGCGACGCTCACCAGACACATACAGACTGTGCAGTTTCTGTCAGATAGGGAGAACACATCCCCCTCAGCCCGGGCGACCCCCTCATGCCAACAGCCTGCAACAGACAGGAAAGCAAGGGTAGCATGAGGTCATGGGGCATAGGCCTGGCTCACCACTCCACTTGGGAGCTAGGCAGGGCAACATCATGAGCCTCCTTGCCATGGCCCCCAGGTCCACAGCTAAGCTGGACACCCACACAGACCAGCAAGGAGTAACTGTACAGCCTAACTAGTTTGGCACCACCCCAGCCGGGACCCGCACCCGAGACAGGAAGCAGCAGGGACTAGACCATGCAGGCCCCCTTTGGTCTCACCCAGAAAGACTAGGGGTTGTGGGTCTCACCTGTGCAGCTGGGGCAACACCCTCCATCCTTCGGGGGCATTGGATGGGAACAGGCAACCCTGCAGCTCTCAGCCTCACACACCACTTGCCCCCCCTGCAATGGGATAGGCCAGTTAGCAGGGGGTTGGCCAGAGCATAGCTGGAGAAGTCGGGGACTGGGTGGGAGGCTACATACCTTGCAGACACAGAGCAGGCACCCGGGCTCTATCCAATGGCTGCTGTGCTCCCGCATCACCCCCTGATACCAGCAGTGGGGAGGTACAGTGGCAAGGGATGGTGGCAGAGAAGCAGAGGGACGAGGTGAGGGTGATGGGGCCTCCTCTTGGGGCAGTGATGGTGGCAGTGGGGAGTACATGCCAGGGACAGCAATGGCAGCTGGGCGCAAGAGGGGTGTAGGCAGGGGGGAGGTCAGCCAGGAAGGGGGCTGGAGGCTGAGGGTAGAGGGTTGGGAAGGAGTGGAGGCCCTATGGGCCAGCAGGGGTCCCCCAGAATCAGGAGGGAGCTGCAGCAGAGTTTGGGGATGCTGCAGGGACTGCAGGATGGGAGACGGAGCCAAGATGCTTTTCGGGAAGCCTAGAAGGAAAGACAAGACAGAGCCCTTTGGGGACAGCTGGGGCAGCCAGGCAGGGACATGGGGCAGTGAATACTCTGCACACCAGGGGACCCTGGGCAGCCCCGACAGGAGGGGGAGCAGGGCCCACCCTTACCTTCACAAGACACCCTGTCCCCACTAAGCCGATAGCCAGGGTGGCAGGTGCAAAAGAAACTGCCCAGTGTGTTGTGGCAGGCATGCTGGCAAGGACGCCTCTCGCTGGGCCGGCGGCACTCGTTCACGTCTAGGGGTGACAGAGTCAGGCTTCAGTGCCAGCAGCAGCATCAGCTGTGAGGAAGGGCCAGAGACCCAGGGTCTGGATAGGAGTTGGGTAGGGTCATTCCCCACACCGGCTGGGACTGGCAAACTGGCCAGGCCTGCACTCTCACCACCAGCCCAGAATATCTGCCCACTTACCAAGGGGCATGCGAGGGGCTGGGCAACCCTAAAAGCCGGGCACCCGACTGCTACACACGGCTATTTCAGGCCCATCTGAAGAGAGCCCTCAGCCAAGTCAAACCCCTGGGGTAAGCCCAGTGACTTTACAGCAGAGGAAACATGGCATAGGACCTCAAGAGAAAGGAAGGCTGCTTCTGATTCACTTCAGATTTACCCCAGCTCTGAAAAGGCACCACAAAGGAATTCAGACAGTCAGCACTATGGGGCAGGGAGAAGCCAGAACAATCTCATCTCAAGGAGCCATTTCCCCTGCCCAAAAGCCCATACCTCATGCAGCTGGGCTGAATACCTGCTACACTCCATTGGCTGCTACCTAGTGGCTCCAGTGCACCAAGAGCTTGATTCTCACTCTGGTTCCTGAGCCCACCTGTCCCAGGTCTCTTGGCCCAGCCCTGGGGAAGCCCCTTCATGCTCTGTATCTGATCTGCCCCATTGGTGGCAGCACAGGGACAGCAACCCTCAGTTCTCTTCCAGGAGGTAAGGTCAGCACAGATTGGAACCAAAGCCTGGCGGCATGGAGCATCTCAGGTGGAGCAGAACTAGGCGGGAAGGGAGATGGGGCATCTTGAAAGGGGTGGGGAGGGTCAGATTGACAGGAGGAGGGCAGGGCCCTCACCCAGGCAGGAGTGCTGGTTGCTGTGCAGGTGGTAGCCAGGGCGACAGAAGCACCGGTAGCTGCCAATGCTGTTCTTGCATCGATGCTGGCAGGGGGTGGCCAGACACTCATCCCTATCTGGAAGAGAAAAGGATGAGGCAGCTGCACCCACAACTCCCCACGGCTCACACCACGCTTGCACACACACATGCACGTACGCACACATGCACATGCACGCATGTACACATGCCACTCTGCTTGGTCCCCACCCCACCTTTCCCTCTGGTCCCTCATTCTGAGCCTGGAGGCCCAGGGACTCACCCTGGCAGCTGTGACGGTCAGCAGCAAGCTGCAAGCCAGGGCCACACTCACACACGAAGCCACCCTCCGTGTTCACACACAGCCCCTCACAGGAGGCACTTAGGCACTCGTTGATGTCTAGGAAAGACACAGCAGGGACTGGGAAGTAAAAAGCTGGGCCACAAGGAGAGCACCCAGCCACCCCCATAGACACACAGGTACAACCCACTCTCTGTACTCCCTGGGAAGAGGGAACAAGGGCACCTGGAGCCGGGCTGCTTAGGGAGCCCACTGTGCAGGAGAAAGTGGAACTCCTGTCCCAGCTGGCAGATCCAGCCTGTCATGGGATGGGAGAATTCAGCCAGGGATGGGGGAGCTCGTTGGGCTAGGATCTCATGCCTCTGGGTGGGTGAGCTGCAGTGTGGACTGAACCTGGGATCAGGAACATCGCTGTCCCGGGGAAAGACCCGGGCCGCGGGCCTGAACCCAGGCACCGCCCCCTGGCCATAATCTGGTGCCCAGACCTGATCCGGCATCGGGCTCCTGCTGCCCCCAGCCTGGCCCAAGATCCCCAGCTGGGTTTGGGGCTGGGAGAGGCAGGTGCTGCTGTGGGGGGCCCAGCCTGGATCCCCGATCGGGAACAGGGATGGGAGAGACAGGCTCTGGCACTGGCACTGAGACTCAGGGCATGTGCCCCGAGCACCAGGCGCCAGCAACACCCCTGCCTGGAACCTCCTGATCACCATGGACAAGCCTCTACTGCCAGAGCAAAAACACCCAGCTCTACTAAGTGAAAGCAGGCTCCAGGCACCTGTCTGTGGTCCAGATGTCTCCAGAGGGGGGCAGTCTGACACCCAAGTGCTTTCGGCTCACCCTCTGCCCTCCACCCCCCACCCGGCACCCATGACTGACTGCATTCAGGCCCAGGCAAAGCTGGCATTGGGCCACCACAGGCCTCTGCCCTGACCGGAGGCCACAACCAGACAAGCTGTCACCTGCACAGCGCACACCGTTGGCTGTCTCTGTCATAGAGAAACCCAGCGGGCAAACACGGGCCACCTCCTGGCAGCCACCGTGGTTACAAACAAGGTCGCAGCCGTACTCCCCGCAGACACCGGGAGGATCTGAAACACACAGGGCAGCAGGCTGAGAAGCCAGTTGCGGAGTCCTCGCTTGTGGCTCTCTTCAAGGATCTCTGGGTGAGTGGCTATCCTTTGCACGCCACCCAGCCCCTCTGTCCCTGAGCTAGGAGCCAACTCTGGCTCCCTGTCCACTCCCCACCTCCCCCTCCCACGTTTTTCTTTAGACTTTCAGTCAGCCAAATCTTCCCACAGTAGATTGACCCTCACTGGCGCGGCCCTGGGGTCTGTCCGCCTTGGCTCAGCGAGGCAGGGGCTGTAAGGGGATCAGGGTTTGCCAAGTGCCCTGGAAGTCCACTGACACAGGCACCCTGCTGCCCACAGCCCCTTGCAAGGCCACAGCCTCCCCAGTACTGCACCAACCCCCACCCTCCCAGCACAAAGTGCTTTGTGGACCCAGCCCACATGCCCTTGCTGGAGACGGCCAGCCCTGGACTCATTCCTAAGGGGTTCCAGGACATGCAGCCTGGCAGCAGGACGGCCACCAGTGGGTCTCAAACCTTGGAGGCCAGCCTGTGCCACCATCCATGAAATCCCCCACATAGATGCCATATTATTACCCACCAGCACAACATCTCTCCTCTCTGATGACACAGGCCTCACAGGGGGCCCGTTAGCCATGCTGCCAGGGCACCAGGCAGACAGATTCCACCCTCTCCCATGATCCGGAGCCACAATGACAGGCAGAAGCTGTCCAAGGAGGCATGGACAGCTTTCTAGCCAACAGGGAGTGAATTCCCCCCTCCAAGTGCAGCACAAATATTTTCCTTCGATCTTTTCCCAGCTGCCCTGTGGGGAGCAATGCCTCACAACACATTCCCAAGGCCTGCAGATACAAATGGCTGGCACCATGCCACAGAGGGCTTTCCTGCCTGCACACAGAGAGGAGCAGTTCCCACCGAAGATGAGCCTCAGCAAGGACAATGCCCATCATCTCCTGTTCTGGAGGGCAGCTGCCGGTGACAGGGACACTTGGCCGTCTCATCACAGAGAGGAAGGGCACCATAGGAACTGCAGCCCTCCCACCTGCAGTGTAGAGAAGGGCTGACACCAGAAACAAGCAGCTCCCTGCACCCAGAACCTCTTCCCTACAGGACACTATTTCCCACAGCAGTGAGTCAGGCACCCAAAGGCAGTGAGAGGATTCAAGATACCCGCATGAGTTCCCACAAGTCAGCAGCACTCCTGGGAGCAGAAGCCAGGAGTCCTGGCTCCCAGGCTCCTGGGCTGAGCCCTAGATAGAGCCCTTTTCCTACCAATGGCTCCAGCAGCATTCAAGAGGATCTGGTTACCTGGGCATGTGATGCCCTGCTCTCCATTTTGGCAGGAGCAGACGTTGGGGGCAATGCACCAGCCGTTGCCACAGCCGAAGGAGCAGAGTGCTGCAGGAGAGACACTGGTCAGGACAGAGAGGGGAACACACGGTGCCAACAGCTCTTACACACCCAGCCTGGCACTGGCCAGTGGGCCCCTGAACCCCTGCCAAACAACCAGGCTGCAGATCCAATTGGCTGCTGGGGTAAAGGCTGGAGGGGACATGTGGGAAGCTGTCAAGGGTGGCGGAGAATAGGAGAAGGGGGTGAATATGGAGCCCTTTCAGTGATGGGAGGAAGGATAGTAGACCCAATGGGCATTTCTCCCAAGGGTGGCCTGGCCAGCAATTGCTATACTTCCCTCCCAATGTGCCATGGAGAGGCAGAGCCCCAGGATCCTGGGGGCTGGTGGAAGGGTGGTGTCTGCACTGCCAGCACCGGGTAGCGGTGGTGGGGAACGGGACAGGGAAGGCACAGGATACTCACGCAGAGTGCACTGCCCGCTGGCTGGGGATGGCATCCATCCAGGGCAGCATCCACTCCCAAAGCCTGAGAGGCAAACATGAGGCCCCACGCGGCGCCTGGGAAGGACAAAAAAGTGAGACCCTCTGGGTCAGGGCTTCAGAGCAGCGAGTGCAATGCCAGAACAAAGGTGCAGGGGAAAGAGGAATATGAGGCAGCTGCCCGTCCCTTCCTCCTGTTGTAGGTGCAGGAATGGGCCCTCCAATGACCTCCACTCAGCAGCAAGAGGCAAGACGTGGGCTGCTTGACTTCCACCTCCCTAGTGCCCTTGCTTTCCTGGGAGCTGTCTAGGAAATGGAGCGTGAGATCGGTACAGAGCTCCAGGACCAGCTCCTTCCCTCTGCCCTGGCAGTGAGCCACAGCGAGCTCCACACAGCTCAGAGAGCAAAGGCCGGGAGTGCGTCCAGGACAGACGGACTAAGAGCACACAGTGGCAGAAAGATGGTGGGTAAAACACACGGCAAAGCCCTGGAGTGTGTCCAGGACAGACGGACAGAGAGCACAAGCAGAGAGACAGACGGAGGTTAGTACACCCTCACACACACATACAGAGCCAAGGCCTGGCGTGTCACCTGGACAGACAAGCGGAGGAGAAAGGCGCAGAGCTCCTACAGGGACTGGCAAACAGACCCCCAGGTAGAAAGCGCATGGAAGAGAAGGACGCTCCCACGCACCATACCCACTGAGAAAGGCATGGCAATCCCACGTGGACAGCCAGACGGACAGACACCCAAGTAAAGAACGGGACAGCTCGTGACACACCCAGGCACCCAGAGCGAGCGAAGGCATGCAGCCAGTCCTGCTGCACGGACAGACAGAGGGGCAAGGCAGAGCCCTCCCGCAGCCAGAGGCGCAGGTCACTGTCGGGGAGCCACGGGGCAGCGATGGACGGTCAGACAGACAGACAGACAGACGCAGGCTGCGGGCTGGGGTCGGTACCTCTCGGCGGGGAAGCTGGGCGGCTTCTTCCTGCCGGGATAGGCTCTGGCGCGCCCGCCCGGGAGCAGCAGGGACACGCAGGCCACCCGCAGCAGCAGCCCGGCCAACATGACCGGCCGCCGTCCGCTGGCTCCCCCCGCCGGCCCAGGGGCCCCGGGGAGCGGGAGTGGGAGGGACGCAGCGCCGGGCGGCCGCCCCGCAGCTGGTGGGCGGGAAGCGCCGCGGCTGCAGCCCCTCTCCCCGCTCCGCCCCCAGGCCCAGCTGGGGACCCCCCCCCCCAATTTCCCAACACCCCCTCTTGGCAGCTAGTAAGTGTTAGACCAACTGAGTGAGCGCCCCCATGCCTCCCCCTACAGCGCATCCCCCAATTTCAAGTCCTGGGGAAGTGCTGGGCGGGACTGAAACAGCTGGGTGGACTTGGGGCACTGGCCAGGGGCGGGCAACGGGGGTCATCACTTACTCCAGATGTCAGGCAAAAGAAAGGCATCTTCTCCCACGAAAGCTCATGCAAAAAATAAATCTGTTAGTCTTAAAGTGCCACACAACTCCTTGTTGTTTTTTTACTGGACTAGACTAACACAGCTATCCCTTTTGAAATTGAAAAGAAAGGCATGTCCTCCTTTTTAAAAAGAACAAGGAGTCCTGTGGCCCTTTAAGACTTACAGATTTATCATAGAATAGAATCGAATAGAATCGAATAGAATCATAGGGTTGGAAGGGACCTGGTGAGATCATTTTTCGCATGAGCTTTTGTGGGAGACAATCCCACCATCTTCGAAGCATCTGACCAAGTGGGATTGTCTCCCACAGAAGTTCATGTGAAAAATAAATCTGTTAGTCTTAAAGTGCCACATGACTCCTTGGGTTTTTTTTGCTGGACTAGACTAACACAGCTATCCCTTTGGAAAATGGCCTCCTTTTTACCTTCACGTCCTCCCTCCGGCAGGCATTTGAAAAAGACATGATTTTGTCTGGCTTTTTAACTTACAGGGGTTAAAGCAGGGGGGTCTCAAACACATGGCCCATGGGCCACATGCAGCCCCTAAAGTTATTTCCTGCGGCCACAATGACACTATCATTAACAATATTCATTGTATGAAAAGGTTTCAGTGGTCAGGCTCTTGGACTAAAGTACTAGTCCTCATGCAGCCTTCATGGTGATTTGAGTTTGAGACCCCTGGGTTAAAGTATGCTGGAACACCCCTGAACACCCTATTTTTAGGGGAAGCATTCCAGGGCCCCCTAAAAACAAAAGAATATTACATTAATACTACATTTTCTCCATGCGTCCTCCAATGTCCGCCTTTTCGTATTTCCCTGTCCTCCTTTCCATGCTTTGGGAGTTGAGCCCTCCTCTTCCTCTCTTAGGCAATTTCACCACCACCACTAACAACAACCTGCCCCAGGAATCACAATGCTCCTGTTGCTGCAGATGGGGTGACAAGCAGGGCCATAACTAGAAATGCTGGCACCCGGGACAAGCAGCCCCAGACGCCCTCAGATGCCCCCAACACAAGGCCTGATCCATCCCAGCTGATGGCAAAGAACCAGATCCAGACCATGCCACTGCCGGGAGCCCCTGGCCAGGCAGCTTCACCTGCAGGCCGCTTTTCCCACTGGCCGACAGGGTTCCCCAAGCAACTACTTTTCCTGCCGGCCAGCAGGGTCCGCCAGCAGAGCACTTTCCTGCCAGGGTGCTTGGTACCCTCAGAATTTGGCACCTGGGGCTTTGCCTCATTTGCCCTGCCATAGTTACAGCCCTGGTGACAACCCCCCCTTGGGTGTGGCCCAGCACCCAGCTGCACAGTCTGTGCTGAAGCAGGCACTCCTGCCCTTCCGGGCTGGAAACATTCACTGCAGGAGGGTAGGGCTGGGCTTGGGGCCCCCGTGTGCCAGGTGCTTTCCCAACACCCAGCAAGAGAAAGTCCTTGCCCCAGCTGAGATCATGGCCTTGTTGTGCCAGGTGCAGCATTGCCCTGACCCTAAGACAGGTGCCCTGTCCCCCAAGAACTTGCAGTTCAGTGTTGCAAACTCAAAGACATTTACTCTCTCTCATCTGGGCTTTTAGCCCTGCTTTTGTCTTCTGTACTGTTTCTTTTCTGACCTCTCATGTACTCTAGTTTCTATTCCTTACCTTCCTTGCTTGCCTTTATTTCCCTCACTCCTGGCTCCGAGGATGCAATGTGCAAGTCACACAATTAACAAAGCTCTCAGCTGAGATCAAGACACTGCCCTGACTAGGGTTACCGGATGTCAGGCAAAAGGAGGACATGTCCTCCTTTTTATCTTCACATCCTCCATCCGGTAGGCATTTTAAAATACATGATTTTGTCTGGCTTTTTACTTACAGGGGTTAAAGTATGCAAGAATGCCACAGAATACCTTATTTTTAGGGGGAAGCATTCCAGGGCCCCCTAAAAACAAGAATATTACATTAATACTACATTTTCTCCATGTGTCCTCATGTTCTCTTCGTACTTCCCTGTCCTTCTTTCCAGGCTTTGGTATCTGGTAGCCCTAGCCCTGACTGACATAGTGAGAGATGGACCCTGCCCTGAAGAGCTAACAGCCTAAATGAACTGGACAATGGGTGAGTGGGGAAAACAGGTGGAGCGAAGAAAAGTGACTGGGGCAAGGGGATGCATGCAGCTAATTAGTGTCCGGGCTGCAAAAAAACCCCAGGCTCTTGCATCCTATCTTCCCTGCCTTGCAGTGAGGGGAAGAAGGAATTTACTAGGATCTCCTCCTAAATGTAGGGAATTCAACAGCCCTGTTTGCATAGCTAATTCCAGCCAGAGAATTCAATCCTTGCTACAACAGGTGATCATACCCAACTCTTTGGTGGGATTTGGAAGGATCTAGACAGCTCCTCTGAGGGGCTACCTTGAAACCAGAGCCCTGCTAGCATTCTGCTCTGGGATAAAGAATTATGCAGCAGTTGAGTATACACAGCTTGCCTGTGAGTCCCCCAAGCTGGCCCCCTCTCCTCTGCATGGGTCAGAGAGCAGGTCAGCCGCAGCAAGTTATAAATAGCAACTGTCATTGTGCACTGGTCCGGGCAGCCAGGGATTGCACAACTATAGAGGGAAAACCACTGCAGCCACCTCTGGAGTGGAATGCAACCACTGTCTAGTACAAGCACTGCTTGCACAACAGGTTGGGACAGGAAGAAAAAGATTTTGAAGCCTGTGGATGCTGCAGAGGAAATATGGGAACAGCCCTTGTGGAATACAGCCCACAGAGAACTGGGAGGAATTAACACAGGACTGATCCTGCAACCTGCACCACAGGACTGTTAGCAAGCAAAAGTGACCGGGCTGTTGGTGTTCTAGTCCACTAGCACCTCCAGGCCCAACTCAGATTGGGACCCCATCATGCTAGATTGCCTCATAGAGGATGGTGTGTCTGCCTGGGAGCCTGCAGTCTAAACAGAGGAGATGAAGGGAGAAAGAAAGGAAGTGTTGTCACCTCATTGTACAGATTAGCCACCGAGGTCTAAGACTAAATGTCTTGCCCATGTTCATACAGGGAATAAACCCCAGAGCAGGGAGCTGACCCCAGATCTTGAGTCTCAGTCCATTGTCCCAGCCCCTGGGCCACTCCCAACATCATGCTAAGGCATTTGCTTCCATACTTGGTGCCAATATGCTTTTGAGCAGCCTCTAGGTTGCATTAGGCTGTCACCCATCCAAGTGCTGACCAGGCTTGATGCCACTCAGCTTAAAAGAGCCACCAGAACATGCAGGAGCTTTAACATTCAGTCCAGTACAGACTTTACACATCATGTACGGGAATGCATGCAGCAGGGACTTCTAAGCAACTTCTTTCAGAACCAAATTTTGACTGAATCGTGCACGGGGCTGGCATCCACCTTGGAACCAATCTTGTTCTGAACAGCACCTTCCGCAGTTGGTCCTTGCTCAGCTGTGTGGCATCGGTCTCTTTCGAGCAGGTGTGTCCAGCACAATGGAGCATAGGCATATGGTGCCACTGCACAACAACTGTTATTAAGGGATAAACACCACTTACCAAATGAGCTGCCATGACCGGCTTGCTTCCTCAAGAATTCATTCTTACAAGTGACCTGCTAAGGAAAAACTTGATGGAGCTTTTGTCCTTTTCTAACTTGTTTCTGATGGGTAAAAAGGCCTGAAATTCTTCCCCTTTGCCACTCAGTTTTGTGCTAGAAATTCATAGCTTGTCTCCTGTGGAAGACTTCATGGATCCCTGAGAAATGGGTGGGTGGGATGACATCACACATACAAAGGATGCAAAGCCTGAATAATTGTGGAAGTAGCTTGTAGTTTTTGTTTGTTTTTTCTTTTTTAATTCAGGCTATTTAAAGTTCTATTTAAGTCAACTCCTTGTCAAACATTTAGGAGAAAAGGTAATTTTGCTAAAGATTCAACAGAAACAACCTTCAATTAAACAATGACAAAGATCTGCAGCAAAAAAAAAAAAAAGGCGAGGGGTGGGGCACACAGAGCACGTGCTGACCAACCTATCAGACATAGGTCCCTGCTTCAGTTCCCACGTGGCCTCAGTCATCTATATACCACAGAGGCAGTGGTTCCCTCCTGTCTGTCTCTGTTGGACTCTACCCGTGAGAAGGAATGGGGAAGGGTTAGAGACACAAATGCCCATCACCAGCTCACTGTGCATGCTGGGTTCATACCTGGTATTCTCCTGCATCCATGGCATTGTCCAATGTGTCTCATTCCACAGAATTCAGCTGAGCTCACCTTATACTTCATCTTCATACTGGAGGTGATGCACAGAGTGCGTCTCCCATACAGCATCAGTGGCACTGAGTGGCTGGTCACCATAGTGCACCATCCTTTATAATTGTCATAGTGCACAAGAGACTTATCATTTCCACAGCTCTTAATCCAACAGAGCCCTGTTCTCAACAAGCACACTCATGGGGCTGAAAAAATCTAGAGAACCTAGATATGAGATACAGAGTGGATTGACCACTCACCCACAGCTAGAAACGCCAAAGACAAAAAACTGTGGATCACTCATCTCTGATTAGATGATTGTCCAGGCTGTGCAGATGCACTTTTGCCATCTCCTCCGCCTGGGCCTCCTGGATGATTCCTCTGCAAGCACAGCTAATAACCCAAGCAGGAACCATCACTGCCCACAGCTCAACTGGCATGTAAGATCCTGCCCTCCATGCCTCCCTCCACTCTACACCAGACCCAATGGATGAAAACAAGTGGAGAACACTAATGGATCTCTTGGCTGGGACCCCACCCCCATCCCCATAGCACCCAACATGATTCTCAATCCCTCCCACGTTACAGGCTCCAGAGACCAAGCCTCTGGGGATGCAGACCTAACACACAGGCCCCTGTCCTGGGAAGGAAGATGGTCTAAGAAGAAGCAGGAAGACAGTGTACGCTGGCCAGTTTTTCAGAGATAGGTCCCAGCTTTGGTTCCCATGTGCATGTCTCCGTCATCTGTAAGATTGGGGTGATTGTTCTCTCCTCCCTATCCCTCTCAGACTCCACCTGTGAGAGGGGATAGAGAAGGGTTTGAGACACAGATGCCCATCCCCAGCTCACTGTGCACCCTGGGTTCATACCTTGTGTTCTGCCCAGTCCTTGGCTTTGTCCAGTGTGTCTCATTCCATAGAAGTCACCTGAGCTTACCTTACATTCCATCTGCGTATCACTCCTGGATTTCCTGAAGCAGCTGCTCGGCTCATCAGACTTTTTTTCCCTTAGCTCTGTAGGTAGAAGGGACTGGGCATCAGGTGAACACACACACGCGCGCGCGCGCACAGGGATGCCACGTCCTCCACAGGGCCATCAGACCATGTCACTGTTGGCCAAAGACCACACCCCACCCTGGGCAAGCAAAACACTTTGTGAATGCAACAATGCAAAGGAGGAAGAGACTCTTCCCCCACATACAGCAAGCCCAGCAAAAGTGGGGGCTTGATCTTCTTTCCAGCCACAGGGCTCATTGAGAGAGAAGTTTGGTAGGTACTGAGAAGCCTATGAAGCACTTCCTCAGACATGTGATGTACATGGAGGGGCCTGACTCTAAGGCAGAGGTGTCCAGGGGAACCCAAGATAAGGGAACAGAGGATTAGGGTGTAAGTCTGGAAAGGTCCTTCCAAGAAGGATCAGGCAATACAGACAACACTGAAGAGGTTTATTTACAGTACCAGTACTGGGAACACTGAACAAAACAGTATCAGCTTCAAAATGGAAGTAGCATGGCAATTGCTTATGTAACCCTTCTGCCAGGGCAGGCTGGCAGGACAAGAGCCAGGTTCTATATCTAGGGGTTTCCCAATAGGGTAACATCACCAGCCGGCTCGACTCCCCACCCAGATTTCTGGGGAATCCTGCACTGTTCCCTCAGCACCCCCAAGGGGTAAGGCTTCCCCACTCGCAAGCACGAGTCTGAGTGTAGTAAACAGAACTTTTAAAAGTAGTAAAACAAAATGCAAAAGGCCAAATAACAGAGATCAGCACTAATCTAGAAAAATTAGGATAGAGCAAAGTTCCCAACAACGCACACCACATAAGAGAACATACAAACTTAATGGCAAAACTGGCGCTGATCTAGAGTATCAGTGCTAACGAGGCTCCGAACCAACCCTAGGGTATGTAGGGAGTGTCTTTCATGCCAGCTGTCCGCTGACGCCATCTACTGGTCACTCCCTCCACCCTCTAGAACTGTTTCTTGGCTCCACCCACTGTCCACCGGCTCCGCCCTCCACTCACTCATGCCGCCCAGCTAGCTGCTGGCTACTCTCACCATCCACCGGCTCCACCTTCCAGTCACTCATGTCACCCAGCTCACCGCTGGCCGCTCTCACCATCCACTGGCTCTGCCCATTGTCCAATGGCTCCACCCATCTCAGCTCAGAGATAGAGATTTCTCTCTAGTCAGAGAAAGAGTCTGCTCTTCTCCCTGGTGATTCCAGCTCTCAAGTAAGTGTAAACAACTATCTCTATCTAAATGACAAAAGCCTCACAGAAGGCTTAGCCATAGCTATCAAAAGACAGGGGAACCAATAGAAGGAGAGGCTAAAATAGCCTCAAACCCCCACCCCTGTCTTTTTCAAATTCTTTCAGGCTGAAACATGCAGTTGCCCTTCCTATAAGCCTCTTCTTAATTAAGGGTAGTTTTTTTCTTTAACTAATCCAGACAGATTTGAAACAAACAGAGAGTAGCAGTTCACACAAGGACAGTATTTCATATTTCCCCTTAGTAGAATTACACATATTGATAGATTTGTGAGCAGACTAACCCCAAATACCATTACCCACTATGCCCTGCACCCAGTATGCTAATCAGCTAATTGTGCCCCCCCCCTTCAGAAGCTGTTAAGCACAGCTTCTAAGCCTGCCATACATCTCCCCCCCACCCCCCACTGAAGATTTGCCGTCCAAGCAAATCATACTTTAGATTAACTACGACTAGTCCTGGCGGGATTCTGGCCTGACTGCTCCCCCAGTGGCTCATTCAGACCTTGAGGGCCCAGGCGGCCCCCTTCGCAAACTCCACATCCATTTCTTGACCTTTCTTGAGCAGCTTGCCGCTTTTGGTACACGAGCTCAGGATTTCCTTTGTTTTGGCATCTCGCTGCAATGTGCCCCTCCCTGCTGGCCACGCTCGTAGCAGAAAAATGGTCGTTGGCCCGCCAGGCCAGTATCTCTGCATGTGGTTTTCTGGACCATGGCAGCTGAAGCTTCTGTGTGCCCACACATTCCTGCTGACCAATGGGAGCTTTGCAACTCAGCCATCTGCTCTGTTAGAGCTTTCACTTGTTTGGCCAAGTCCTCTTCACCATGAACCAGCAGTACCCATGGCTATCTGCTAGACGCTGCCCTTGCGGACTTACCGGGTTGACTCTCCCCATTATTGCATGCCGCTTGTTTTTGCTCTTCTTTTCAGATCTCTTTAATTAGCTGGGAATAGCCTGGTGGGTTCTCATGACGCTCCCTCATCTGAAGGTGAAGTGGAATGAGGTCCTGGTATTGGACCCCTCTCACTACCTGCACCAACCTGGTCTGGTCCATCTTCTCAGAAGTTACAGCTCCACTCAAGACAGCTTTCTGCAATATCTTTTCCAGCTGTGGTACACAGTCGGACACCTTCTCGCCTTCATGCTGTTGGGTGCTAAGCAGTCTACAGTAAACATCCTCAGCACTTTCATTTGTTCCAAGGTATTGCTAAGGGCCTCTAGAAAGTTCTTTACAACAATTTTCTAATAGCTGTGAAGCCATTATGCAAACTTGTCTAGCTCCAATCACAACAAAATAAGGCCCCACTTGAGGGGTCACTCAGGTATGCTTGTGACGGGTACTGACCCAGGATCCCAGATGAGCCCCCAAAGTTTAACTCTTCCGCCAAGGCGGGCTGGCAGGACAAGGGCCGGGCAAGGTGCACCAAAGGATGTAGAGGCCCCAGACAGGAAGGCAGGAGAGGGAGTATGGAAGGCAAAAGGTAACCGGAAAGGGAACCTTGCTGGTTGGGAAATAGCATGAATGGGAAACAAACTTGGCAGGCGGTAGATGGAATGCAGGAATGGGTTGCTGTACAAGTGGGGCCTAGCAATGAAGAAATAGTGGGTGAGGTGGTACAGAGGATGCTGGGGTGCCCTGAGATGGGGAAGCAGGTTGGGGTGGATTGGGAGGGCCAAGGGAAAGTCCAGGTACAGGGAGCAGGTTGGGGTGAGCTGAAGGGAGTCTTGGAGGTGGGAAGCAGGAGGAGTGTGACCAAAACCCTCACCAAACTAGACAGACTTTTATCTCACTGAGTGACAGCTGCTCCTCTCCCAGCAAATAGATCTTCCCTGGAATTAACAGTGCTCACGGGCTCACTGCTCTTGTTACCTTGCTATCTTGTGATGGGGCTCAACATTCACCCTAAACTTCTTTTCCTTTGATTCTAAACACAACCCAAGAGGGAAAAAAAAATTATCCCTCATGTCTGCAGTGCTGCATAGGCTCTCATACCTGCCACCCTATAGAAGATTACACCCAGGGGTTAGAGTATAATTTGGCGGGCCCCCAAACCCTCCTAAAGTGGCGGGCCCCCTCATGCTGGTGTGGGCCCCCTCACACACCCCAGCTCCTGACCCCCAAATGCCTGCTCCCCACCCCAGCTACCCCCTGCCACACCTATCCCCACCACAGCTACTGCCCCACACACACCTACTCACCATCCCAGCTCCCAACCCTCACACCTACCCCCACCCCAATGTCTGCCCCCTCACACCTCCTCCCCACCCCAGCTCCTGCCCCCCACACCTACTCCACCTTTCCTGGCCACCCTGGGGAGGGGCCATGCCCTGGGCTGAGGCTTCAGCCTAGAGCCTGTCTCTGAACATGCTCAGTGAGATCAGGCTGGGGGGTGGATTTTTTTAAAACTCCCTGCCCTGCCCAACACAGCAGAATGTGGTTCTGGGGACTGCTATTTGTAGGGGCTCAGCGTTCTGGCCCCTAAAAATAGAAAATAGAGCCAGAATGCTGTGTTCTGGGGCCTATTATTTTTAAATGGTGGGCCCCAGAAAGCAGTGTTCTGGCTCCATTTTCTATTTTTAGGGGCCCCAGAAGGCTAAGCCCCTAAAAATAGTGGGGCCCAGAACGGCATTCCCCTGCATTCTGGCTTACTTTAACCCCTGATTACACCATTAGGTGCATGGCCCTTTATCCCAGAGGGATGCACCTAAAAAGAATGCTAATGTCTTCTGAAGCCAGCCAGAGTCAGGAGAGAAGAGAACTAGAGTGCTGTGACCAGGGAATCTCACCCAGTGACCCAGAAGGGGGACATCTGAAAACTGTTCATTTCTGGTTACGTGCAATTGGGTTTCCAGAAAGTTAATAAATTTCAGGATGAGTCTAGACTCTAGGGCACCTGATAACTTCTTGAGACGGCACAAAGGACTCCCGCAAGCTTATCCTGCCCCAGTTAAGTTCAGAGGCCTTTTCTAGGGAACCCACATTATAGTAGCATAAGAAATTCTCTCCACCAGGAGGCATCTTTGCCCCCTTTCTCAACACTCACTTGAAGCAAACCTCCATTTGTTCTTATTTCACACCTTACTGATTTCCATCCTCCAGGATGGGTTCAAGGTGCTGCTCCTTCTTTGTCTCTACTACAAGCTGGACAAGCTCTCTTCTACACTCTGTCATTAGCAACTCAAAGAAAGAGAAAGGACTCAGCCCACCATGGGCACAGTTGGGATAATGGGAAGCAGATACATGTCCTTGTCCATCATGAATGGAGAGCCTGCTAGGGCCTGCACACCTTCCAGGATCTTCTCTCTGTAAATGGCCTCTGGTTTCTCTGGCTCCAGGCTCTGACCGCCCATGCACTTAACACATAATTTTGGGGAAGCTGACAGCTCTCACCAGGGGCATCGCTGACTGGGGGAGGGACCCAGGGCACGGGCATGGGCTCAGGCCCCACCCCCAGCCTACAGGCCCTGCCCCCTGGCTGGGGACAGGGCCAGGCGCCGCCGCTGGCGGCCAGGCCCCGCATCCCCTGCGGGGGACGCGGCCGCGGGCAGCCAGGCCCCGGATCCCTGGCAGGGAACGGGGCCACTGCAGCTGCAGGCAGCCAGGCCTCGCATCCCCAGCTGGGGACGCGGCAACAGGCGGCCAGGCCCCGGATCCCTGGCTGGGGAAGGGGCCACCGCGGCCGATGGCAGCTGGGCCCCAGATCTCCGGCCCGACTGGGCCAGAGAGCTGGGGCACTGGTGCTGGGGTTCGGGGCACATGCAACGCCCCTGGCTCTCACCACCTCCAGATCACATCCACAACCACAGGAAGCAGTAACAAGAGGTCACTTGGCCCATCCACCAGTAAATCTTACCTTAGATGACCCAGCTATGCAGAGAGAGCTATTGACACCCAGTCTGCTACAGGTTTCTATGCCTGCCTGTGTCCAATTAATGGAGTCAGTAGAAGGACAAGCAAAGTGTATGTGTTGGCCAAAATAATAAATAAGAGATAGTGACGAGGAGGAGGAAAACGGAAGGTTAAAGAAGTGGAAGCTTAGACTGATGACTACGGAAGAGGATATAAATACTACTTGAGCAAGCAGGAGTGAAATCACAAAGGCCAAAGCACAGCTGGAGCTGCAGCTAGCAGCAAGGGCCATGAAAGGTAACAAAAATGGTTTCTGCAGGTATGTTAGCAACAAGAAGGTGCTCAGGGAAAGTGTAAGCCCCTTACAAAATGGTAGAGGCAGCATAGTGACACATGATGTGGAAAAAGCTCCAATGGTTTTTTTGTCTCTGTCTTCACAGACAAGGCCAGCTCACTGACTACTGCACTGTGCACCACCATATAGGGAGGAAGTGAACAGCCGCCCCCTGTGGTGAAAGAACAGGTTCAGGGCTATTTAGCAAGGCTAGGCATGCACAAGTCCATGGGGTCAGATGCAATGCATCTAAGAGCAGTTAGGCTATGTCTGCACTAGCAAATTAGTTTGAAATAAAGAGCCTTAATTTGAACTAATCTGAACCCTGTCTACACTAGGCTTTGCCTAGTTTGAACTAAAAAAATTTTTAGTTCAAGCTAAGCAAAGCTTAGCTCGAACTACTTAGTTCAGCTGGTTAGTTTGAACTAGCCCAATGCAGACATGCTAGTTCACATTAAATAAGTTTGAACTAGCAGTTAGTTTGAACTAAACGTGACTTTTTAGTTTGAAGTAACTTTTAGTTTGAACTAGCCGCGCTTTTTTAGCTCGAACTAAAAAGTTAGTTCAAACTAAAAAAAGCGCAGCTAGTTCGAGCTAAAAGTTAGTTCAAATTAAAATACATGCTTAGTTAGAACTAACTTTCGAACTTAGTTTGGACTAGCCAAGTCCAAACTAAGATTTTTGATGCAGACACAGCCTTAGGGAGTTGGCTGATGTGACTGCAGAGGGAGTGACCTTGAGCTTTAAAACTTCCTGGCAATTAAGAAAGGTCCCACACAATTGGAAAAAGACAAATATAGAGCCCATCTTTTTAAAAAGAGAAGAAAGATCTGGGGAACTACAGACCCGTAAGCTTCACCTCAGTCACCAGAAAAATCATGGAGCAGGTTCTCAAGGAATTAATTCTGAAGCACTTGGAGCAGTGGAAAGTTACATGCAGGCAAAGCTATAACAGTTGGTTACTCACCAGTAACCGTCCTTCTTCGAGATGGGCTGCTCACAACACTCAGTTACAGGTGTCTATATGCCACAGCTCACAGTAGCTCAGAAAGTCTTTGGCATTAGCCTATCAGGTCAGGGCGCATTGCCAATGCCCCCTCCACACCGCGACCGTGGGTATATAGGTGACCGTGACTGTGACCCTGACCCTCCCAGTCCCATATACCTTTGCCAACTCCGTTAGCGGGGACGGTGGGAGGGACCTGAATGTATGTGAGCAGCCCATCTCGAAGGAGGACAGTTACTGGTGAGTAACCAACTGTTCTCCTTCGAGCGCTGCTCACATCATTCAGTTACAGGTGACTGCTAGCCGTACTCAAGGATGGTGGGAGGAGTTACAGTCTACCCACACTGAGTACAGCTCTGCTCACAGCAGCAGCATCTCTAGCCCGTTGGGCAATGGCGTAGTGCCTCATAAAGGTATGTACTGACGACCACATAGCGGCCCTGCAGATCTCTTGGATCGGGACCTTAGCGAGGAAGGCCATGGAAGACACCTGAGCTCTGGTAGAGTGGGCTCTCACAGTCTCTGGGAGAGGCGTGTTTGACCTTCAAGTAGCAGTCTTTAATGCAGTTCACAATCCATTTGGAGATGCATTGGGAGGATACTGGAGAACCTCTCATGAGTTCAGCAACTGCCACAAACAACTGGGAGGTCTTACGGAAAGATTGTGTGCGCTCAATATAGATTAGGAGCACTCTCCTCACATCCAGGGTGTGCCACCGTCTCTGGTCTTCTGTCACCTAAAGGTCTGGATAGAAGACCTGCAGGCAGATCTCTTGATTCATGTGGAAGGGAGTGGCTACCTTGGGCAAGAACAAGGGTGGTGACTCAGGACCACCTTGTCTGGGAAGAAAACCGTATATGGGGGTTCAGAGAATAGGGCTTGTAACTCTGACACCCTTCTGGCCAAGGTAACTGCAACTAGAAAAGCCACCTTCCAGGACAACACAAGCAGGGTGGCTGAGTCCAAGCGCTCATAAGGCGGCTCTGTCAGAGCCCACAGCCCAAAGTTCAAATCCCACTGTGGGGTGGATTCACAGATGTGGGGCAAAAGTTTTTCCACTCCTTTCAGGAATCTATGGCAGATGGGGTGTGAAAAGAGTAGAGCCCCATCTACTCTTTGGTGAAAGGCCGAGATTGCTGCCAAGTAGACTTTCAATGAGAACAGGGATAGGCCTCTCTCTCTCAGGTCAAGAAGGTAATCTAAAGTTGCCTGAATTGGTGTGGAGGTAGGGTCTATGTCTTTATCATGGCACCAAGTGGAGAAGTGATTCCATTTTGCCTGTAGGTGGACCTGGTGGAGGGTCTTCTGCTACCAACAGGGACCATTTTAACACTATCCAATCAGGGTGTCTCTTGCTTGCTGAGCCAGAGAGCATCCAGGTTGTCAGGTGCAGAAGGCCCGGGTTTGGGTGCCGAAGGCATCCCGAGTCCTGTGTCAGAAGGTCTGCCCACTATGGGAGGCGGAGCGGGGCCCTCACTGACATGTCTTGAAGAAGAGGGAACCAGTGTCGTCTGGGCCAGTCCGGGGCTATCAGGATGATGAATGCCTCATCCACGAGGACCTTCAGGAGCACCCAGTGAATCAAGGGAATTGTTGGGAAGGCATACATCAGTAGAGCCCTGCATGGATACAAAAATGTGGAACCGCATCCAATCCGCATCCGCTCAGTGATATTAATCCGATCCAAAATCCGCATGCCAGGATTTAGCTGCATCTGTAACCACAGGTGCAACCAAGCTTGGGCTCACATACAACTAGTCAGACTTTGATCGGTTCATTCCCCATATGGGTCCCACTCGCTTTTCCTTTCTTGTTTGTGGTTCGCATGCTGTGCTATCAATCAGATTTCTTTGCCCACCTATGAAATCTCTGATTGACAGTAATGGCTTGCCAACTGGAAGCAAGAAAAGGAAGAAGCGGGCAGGGGAATGAGCCAATCGAAGGCCAGCAGTGAGTCTCCAAGTCCCACCTTGAGACTCTGATTGTCTGGCAGATCACAATCTAGGATTGGCCAGAGCGCTTCCTGCTTCCCCTGTGCAGCAGCTTCGACAATGGATCCGACTGTGATAAGGCAACAATAGAAGCTGCATCCATGAGTTGATCTGCAGCAATGGGTCTGGGGTTAACCGCATCTGTGGATGTGGATACCTGTGGATCTGCAGCGGATACCCGCGGATTTGCAGGGCTCTATACATCAGGGCTCCCCACCAATTGAGGAGGAAGGTATCGCTGAGAAAACCCTTCTCCTGACCTCAGAGGGAGCAGAACCAGGGGCATTTGCAGTTCTGTGCCATGGCAAAGAGGTCGATCTGAGGGGTTCCCCATCTGATTGTCAGCAGGAAGAAGACCTTGTTGTAGAGGGACCACTCGTGATTCACCAGGGGTTTTCTGCTGAGTGAATCCGCTATGCTGTTGTCCACCCTGGGTAGATGGGCAACAGTTGGCATGAAGTGATGGTCTATCTCTAGTTTCCAAAGCTTGGTCGCTTCCTCGCATAGTGCCAAGGAGCAGACTCCCCACTGACAGTTCATGTAGAACATGGCAGTTGTGTTGTCTGAGAGGATTTGGACTACGCTGCCTTGGATCTCATCTAGGAAGGTCATGCAGGCCAGTGTGACAGCCCTGAGCTCCTTCACATTGATGTGGAGAAGACTGTCCTCAGGGTTCCAGACACCTTGCGTGAAGAGGCCCTGGACAGGTGGGCACCCCATCCTGAGTCGGAGTCATCCATTATCAGGGTCACTGAGGGCTTAGACTCCCTGAACAGAATTCGCCCCATCGTGAAGTCGGGGTTCCTCCATATTTGAAGGGACTCCAGGGCATACTGGGGTACTGAGATTACCTTGTCCAGGTGGTCCTTTTCTAGTCGGAAGCTTGTGGCAAACCAGAGCTGGAATGATCGCATCTGCAGGCGGGCTGTTCAGATTACCGATGTGGCTGCTGCCACGTGTCCCAGGAGCTGCATGCATCTGCGTGCTGTGGTAAACCCGGGTGCCTGGAGCTCTGTGATGATGGTGCAGACGGACCGAAATCTTGACAGGGGCAAGGATGCAGTGCCTCGCCAGGCATTTAAGCATGCCCCAGTGAATTCTATGTCCTGAGTGGGGCAAAGTCTCCAAGTTTATGCGGAAGCCCAAGAAGTCGCACAGGTTCATTACCATGTCGACATGGCCTTGTACTTGTCGACTTGACTTGCCCACTATGAGCCAGTCATCTAGGTAGGGGTAGCTTCTTACACCCGTCATGCATAGGAATGCTGCGACTGGGGCGACACACTTTGTGAACACCCTGGGGGCTAGCAATAACACGAAGGAGAGGGCGGTGAACTGGTAATGGCGGCGTGCCACTACAAACCTGAAAAACCGCCTGTGGTGGGGTCGAATGGCTATGTGGAAGTAAGTGTTCTTTAGGTCGAGGGCTGCAAACCACACTCCTGGGGACAGGGAGGGGATGATCTGTGGTAGGGAGACCATGCAGAATTTAATTTCCTTTATGTTTTTGTTGAGTGCTCTGAGGTCTAGAACGGGCTGTAGGTCTGCGTTGGACATGGGGACTAGGAAGTATTGGGAATAGAACCCTTTGCCGCACTCTCTCTCGGGAACCTTTTTGATGGCTCCGAGGGAGAGTAACTTCTGGCATTCGACCTCGAGCTTGCTTAGCAGATCTGGGTTCTCTGGGATTATGGGAGGGGGTGCTTTTCTGTCCGGGGGGGTTGAGAGGAACTGGATGCAGTATCCTCTGGCCACTGTGTCGAGGACCCGCTGGTCTGACGTGACCCGGGTCCAACGTGGAGCGAAGTGGTGGAGGCAGTGGGGGGAGAACAGGGGTTGTGGAGTGCTGCCCTCGGGGGAACCATCAAAAATGCTGTTTGCGGCCTGACAAGCAGTCCAACCCCTGTCCATGCCGTCCCAACTGGGAGGCACCCAGCTTACCCCCTTTACCTGATTGGCCTTTGTCCTTGTCCAGGTCCCTGAGGTGGCACTGGGGAAACTGGAGAGATCTCGGAAACTGGGTCTGCACTTGCAGCTGTTGTTTCAGTTGCTGTAACTGCTGTTGTAGCTGATGAGACCTCAAGAAGCGCCTAACAGGTTGAGGAGTGTAGATCCCAAGGGACCTCAGTGCAGCCCTCGAGTCGTTCATACCATGCAGCTTCACATCTGTGGAAGGTGCAAAGAGGTCAAGGCCCTCGAAGGGAAGATCCTGGATATTCTGTTGCATCTGCGTGGAGAGACTGGAGTTCTGGAGCCAGGCCAAACGGCGCATCACCACTGCAGATGCCATTATACGTGCTGCTGTATCCACTGCGTCCCAAGTTGCCGCGAGCGCATCCCTGATGCTCTCTCTCCTTCATCTAGCATTGCCTCGAAGTCTCTCAGGTGATCCTTGGAGATGGCTGAGCGGAGATTTCGTAGAGCTTCCCACAGGTTGAAGATGTAGTGCATCATCAAGACTGAGTGATTTGAGATGCACAGCTGGAGGACAGCAGAGGAGTAAACTTTCCTGCCCAACAGGTCAAGCCTTCTTGCCTCTCTGTTCTTGGGCGTGGTGCTAGCTTGACCTTGTCTCTCCCTTTGGTTAACTGCGTTGACCACCAGGGATCCTGGGGCCGGGTGCTGAAACAGGAAGGGGAATCCTTCCAGGGGGACAGAATATTTCTTATTTGCTACTTTGGACACTGGCAGGATCGAGGAAGTCATTTCCCAGCATTCCTGGACGATGCGTAACATCCCAATGTGCAAAGGAATTGTGACCTTAGCCGGCAGGGCTCTACGGCACATGTCAAAGAGAATCATCTTCCACTTGGATCACTCCTAGCTTCAGCTTCAGGTTCGCCGCCACGTGGCAGAGAAGGTCCTGCTCAACGTGAGGATCCCCCTCGCAGTCAGCAGACATATTGATTAATTGCTTGTCGGGTGACAAAGATGATGGGGCCCTTGACCTGCTTCGTTGGGTAGAATCATGGTCCAGCTCGTTGTCAAGGAAATCCGATGACTCTGGTGCTGGTGAGCGGGCATAGCGGAAAGAGGTATCGTCTGCCATCACGTTCAGCCAGTTAAGGGTCCACTCATTGTGCGGAGACCTCAACGGTGGGATAGGCGTCATGAGGGGAGCAGGTGCCTCCCCTGATGGGTGCCTTCCCCTTGAGCCCGGTGACATGGTACTTTTCTGGGCCCGTTTTCTTGGGCACTGCTCCTGAGGGGGAAGAAAGGGGTCTTCTGAGGACGATCTGGATGATCTCCCTGCCGACAGCCAGCAGTCCAGTACCGAGAGTTCCTTGGAGGAGTGATGAGGCAGAGCCGTAGAACTTGGGCCCGGTGCCGGGTTTGACAGTGCCGGGTTGAAGAGGGGTGAAGAGGCCCGCGATGGTACCAGTATTGGTGCAGGTGTTATTGGTGCCAAGTCCGATGGTACCAGAAGTGGCAGCACCGGAAGTGGTGTTATCAGTGACAGTGCCAAGTCCAGTGGTACCGGGCTTGACAGCAGTGCCGGACTTGTGGGCGGTGCTGCCCAGGGCAGTGCCATATCCAGTGGTGTTGAGGGAGGCAGTGCCGCTGTGGCCCATTTCTTCTTGTTCTGCACTGAAGCCAGGTTTAAATGCCCTTGGTGAGCCGGTGCCTGAGCTGGCACCCTACCTGGGACGACTGGAAGGGTACTGGGAGACCGGTGAGGTCGGTGCCGTGTAGGTGCCATAGACAGCCAAGATTTTGAGCCCGGTACCAGAGATCGGTGGGAATCTTGAGCCCAGGCCGATCAAGGATCCGGCGGAGCGCTGGTGGCTCGGCTGCTTTTGAGCAGAGCGGCTCCGGTCCCTGAAATGAGGTGGAGGCGATGCTCCCTTTCCAGCCGAGTCCTCCACTTGAAGGATCAGCAAATGGGGCAGTCTGCTGTAAGGTGGGACTCACCCAAGCAAGCGAGGCATTTCTCGTGCAGGTTGTCCATCGGGAAAGCCTTGCAGCATCCCAAGCATGGCTTGAAACCTGGCATTTCAAGTTTCTTGCGAAAAGACAGGCTCTTGTGTTTCGCAAGATAATGCTGATCTGAACCGATGCTGATGGTGGAAAAAAGAACTGGGAGGGTCAGGGTCACGGTCACCTATATAGCCATAGTCGTGGCATGGAGGGGGCGTTGGCCATGCGCCCTGACCTGACAGGCTAACACTAAAGACTTTCCAAGCTACCGTGCGCTGTGGCACGTAGACACCTGTAATTGAATGATGTGAGCAGCACTCGAAGGAGAACTAAGGAATCCGGCACCCAGGGTGTGTTCTGATTGGAATGTGCCCCTTACAAGGGCTGGCGTCAGGGGCAAGCAGTGAGGAACGTGCCCTTTAATGGAGCAGCTCAATGGAGCCACTCTGGAATGGCTGTGGTAAAGCCCCGCTCCCTCTGCCATACTTATGGCCCTGCACGCAGGGCTGTCCTCATGGTGGAGTGCAGGCTAATGGCCCAAGCAAGCCCTTGTCATCTGGGCTAGCCAGTGCTTCAGCTCTGGGTCAGGTTAGTCCTTGAAGCAACTGGAATCCTCACCGGCTCCTCTCTCCAGCAACAAGCAGTAGACATTGTGATTATCCTTCTTCTCTGCCTCCTGTCTGCAGTAGAGGCTGCCCTTTATACTTCTCTAGTTCCTGTTCTGGCTCTATCCTTCTGCTTCTGATGCGATGGGAATGGCTTCCCTGGCTCTGCCCCTCCCTCCCCCCCCCCCAGTTGATTGGCAGTACCACTAGGGTTACCAGATGTCAGGCAAAAGGAGGACATGTCCTCCATTTTACCTTCAGATCCTCCATTCGGCGGGCATTTTAAAAATAATTGATTTTGTCTGGCTTTTTACTTACAGGGGTTAAAGTATGATGGAATGCCCTGGAACACCCTATTTTTAGGGAGAAGCGTTCCAGGGCCCCCTAAAACCAGAAGAACATTACATTAATACTGGATTTTCTCCATGTGCCCTCTAATATCCTCCTTTTTGTACTTCCCTGTCCTCTTTTCCAAGCTTTGGTATCTGGTAACCCTAGTACTGACCCAGCAGTATTAGAGAGAAGCCATGGCCCCTTGCTACAAGGTTACACAAGGGCAAGTACAGAGTCCTGCACTTAAAATAAAAGAAATTCATACGCTGTTGCAGACTGGGGACTGACTGACTAGGCACCAGTTCTGCAGAAAAGACCTGGGAGCAGGGCCAGCCCAAGGTTTTTTAGCACCCTAGGTGCTTGTGATTTTGGCGCCCCCTCTTCCCCTCTGGGCAGTGGCCCTGCCTTGCATGGGCTAGGTGGTAGGCTCAGTGGGTGGTGGGGCCCCCCAGCTTGGCCGAGCCATGGGACAACCAAGGGGCCCGGGCCCATGCTCCCTCCCACTCCTCCTAGAGCTGCCCCTCCCGGCCATATGTGGGCCAGCTGATGAGTGTGGGCTGAGTGGAGGGCCAGCCTCAAGCCAGCCAAACCACAGGCTAGCAGAGGAGCTCCTGCCCCTGCCACTCCTCCTAGCTCCCCCCCAAGCCTATTCCTATCCCTCCTCACTCCCCTAACCCCCCCCCCCCCAAGCCTGTCCATAGCCCCCTAGCACTTACCTTTTTTTTCAGCAGGGAGCAGAGCCAGCTGAAACAGCTTCCCTGCCTGTGCACAGCAGGGCGGTGCCCCCTAGGTCAGGGATCAGCAACACAGGCTCAGTGAGCCACCTGTGGCTCACTGAGTGTCCCCTTCTGGCTCCCTGGAAGTCTCTTCCAGGGAGCCAGGTGGGCCCAGGGACTCCTGACTCGCCCCACTCCCCCCCGCACAACTGCATGAGCCGGACCTGGCTCAGCGGTTGTGCAGCAACTCCCTAGCGCTGGTGGGGGGGAGGAAGGTGTGGGCGGCACCCGCTCCTTCCTTCCCTCCCTCCGTCACTGGTCCACCTACCAGCTGGCCCTCCCTCCCAAAAGCGGCTGGCAGGGAACGGCCCCTCCGTGGAGTTCAGGCCGCTTCTACCCGGCCACCCCATGGCTGAATGGGCCTGATCCAGGGCCTGGGGTAGCCGGGTGGAAGCAGCCCGAACTCCTCAGTGGGCCCATTCCAGGGCCCCGCCTCCACAAGGCCCAGCTCCTTGCCAGCTGCTTTTGTGAGGGAGGGACAGCTGGTAAGCAGAGCAGCACTGCTCCACTCACCAGGGGAGAGAGGGAGCACACTCCCTGCGCACCCCTCCTGCCAGCACTAGGGAGCCGTGGCTCTGGCTTGTGCGGTTGTGTGGGGCAGGAGGGGAGAATAGCTCTTTTCCCCTCCTGGGTTGCCAACCCCTGGCCTAGGTCGCCTCTATGGTAGGACTGGCCCTACCTGGAAGTTACAGTTGATAAAAAACTGGTAAGAGTCAAACTGTGCCCTTATTGCCAAGAAGGCTAACGGCATTCTGGGCTGCATTAATAGGAGGACAGCCACCAGACCAAGAAAATGATTCTTCCCGTCTATTTGGCACTGGTGATACCATATTTGGAATCTTGTGTCCGGTTTTAGGCCTTCACTACAATAAAAATGTGAACAAATTGGAGAGAGTCCAGCAGAGGGCAATGGAAATGACTAGACGGCTGGGGCAATTGACTTATGAGGAGAGGCTGAAGGAACCAGGCTTATTTATTTTGCAGAAGAGAAAAATAAGGAGTAATTTGATAGCATCCTTCAAACACTTAAAAGGGATGGGGGCTCCAAAGATCATGGAGCTGAGTTGCTCCATGGTGGCAGATAACAGAACAAGAGCAATGGTCTCAAGTTGCTATGGGGGAGGTCTAGGTTCAATGTTAGGAAAAACTGTTTCAGTAGGAGGATGTTGAAGCACTCGAATCAGTTACCTAGGGAAGTGGTGGAAACTCCATTCTTAGAAAAACAAGCAAGGAGTCCTGTGGCACTTAAAGACTAACAAATTTATTTATCACATTTTATCGCATGAGCCTTCGTGGGAGAAAATCCCACTTCATCAGACACTTTGAAGACAAAGTGGAATTTTCTCCCACAAAAGCTCATGAAATAAAATGTGATAAATACATGTGTTAGTCTTTAAGTGCCACAAGACTCCTTCCTTGTTTTGCTGAACTAGACTAACACGGCTACCTATTTGAAATTTGGCTCCTTTCTTAGGGGTTTTCAAGGCCAGCTTGACAAAGCCCTGGCTGGAGTGATTTAGTTGGGGTTGGTCCTGCTTTGAGGACAGGGCTGGCTAGATGATCAACCTCCTGAGGTCCATTCCAACCCTAATCTTCTATGATTCTAACTCTGAGCTTGTGGATACTTTCCTGGATCCAGCCTTGTACTGCAGAAGAAGCATTACTATCTGTCCTGGCAATAAACGCCCCCACACATTCCCTTGAGCAAATTATCTCCCCCTGCAGCCTTAGCTCACCAGGAATCTTCTACGAACCCTGCCTGTGGCAAATTAGTGGCCTCTCAAGAACCCCCTTGTGTCTGCAATGCCATCTGAATTTCCTTTTCTGTTCAGGGCCCTTTAACAAGTCCACACAAGCCAGATCGCAAAATATTCCCCATATGTGATCCATTTTAATAAAACCTTCACCTTCAATTCCAGGCTGAGCACACACTAGAGTATCTTTCCTACAGAATTCAGAAACACTTCTCTCTCTTTCATTTAAGAGTCCCCAGCTTTTCTTCCCAAAGCTGGGTTCAATTCAGTCTCTCTTCAAGTACTTGTAGCCCCCAGCTCTCTTCAGAGGTGGCTTTTGTTCCTCTCTGTAAGAGTCAGTCTTGTTCCGTGCAGCACACACCTACAGCTACTGCCTCCCACTAGCTACCACTTCTCAGGCACCTGCCCTGACTGACCTCTACTTCTGTAAGTTCACTCATCTTCGAAGCATCTGAGAAGTGGGATTTTCTCCCATGAAAGCTCATGCAAAAAATAAATCTGTTAGTCTTAAAGTGCCACACGACTCCTTGTTTTGTTTTGTTTTTTTGTTTTTTTTTTTACTGAACTAGACTAACACGGCTATCCTTTTGGAAACTGACCTCTACTTAGCTGAATTTATGCTCACACCTGAGCATCCATCCCCTGGAACTACCCCAAAAACCTGTCTCCTCCTTATTTCTCCAGGTCTCCCCTGAGTTAAGCACAAGGCTTATTCAATTCTTACTTTCCCTTCATTTGTCTCACATATACTTTAGTTTTTCTAGCTATGGGTCTGATCCTAAATGTGGAGAACGGCACTTCCTTATAAAACAATCTGCAAGGATGGGCTCAATAGTAGCAACAGAAATGAATCAATAATGTTGCGCAAGGTAAGTGAACAGACAGCAAATGTAACACTGCAATAACCAGCTTCAGTCATCTTCTGAGATAAAACTGTTTAACTTTGGCTTAAGAGAAAAATATACATTTACATTATTTTTAGACATAAGTTTTAATTCAAACACATACTGAAAGCTTTGACAGGGTGCCCTCACATTGAGGCACCTCCTCCTGGCCACTCTGGTCTATGCAGCCAATTAAATTCTTTCTGTCATGTGCAAGGTGTATGCCTCATCTCAAAGCTCCACAATGTATGCCAGTTAAACAAGGGATAATTACTGTTTGATATTTATAAACATTAAAAAGCTTTGGTTAGTGCTTGAAAACAAGTTAAATTTGATATGTATTTTATAAACAATGTAGCAATAATTTGGAGCTTCCTTGAAAGTTGTATTACTGGGAGCATGAATAATTAACAATTAAATCCAGTGCCTTTGGTTTTTTTAGTGTGTTTCCACATTACCCTGACTAACGAGGATCTGTTTGCCTAGCTATGTATTTACCATAAAATGTGATTTTATGTTCCCAGTGCATTTGTAACCTTTGCCATGGGAATAAGGCTACTGAAAATGAAAAGCAAAGAGTGTATGACAGGGAACTAGCTGCCTACTGCTGCCACAACACCTCCATCACACAATATAACCTACTAGTGAGGGGCTACTGGAAAGGATTCTATTTCCAGATTTGCAATATGGGGATGACATCCCACTCCTTCCTTTGAATCAGTAAATAAAAAGCCCTGCAGCATAGCAGCTATTCCAGCCATTGTGATTATGCTAACACATGACCCAGATTCCCACACGCCCATTTGAAGGCTATTGTTTTCATGTAGTTAGAAGCATCAAATGATAATTAACAGTCTGCAGTGGTTCTCAGCCACTGTGTCAGGACAATTAATGTTGCCATACAGCAGTATATGCATCCTGGAGAGCCAGGGAGATGGCTGGATTTGCCTTGAGCAAGGTGGACCGATGCGTCCTCCTGTAGGGTAGAAACAGGAAGCCTTGGTCAGGCTGCAAACTATTCTACTCCATAGAGTTCTGCGTGACCAAGGCATCAACGTGGACTTTGTGCAACTCTGCCCAACAAGGGTTTGGCCCTGCTTGTGCAAACAGTGGTGCACTAGAACAGTGCCACATAGACATGGAAACACTGCATGTCCCCAAGGCCCAAGTGACTCCCCAGGAGCAAGCACAAGAGGCATCACAGTCGCCACTGTCCCGCAGCGGCATAGGGCTGCAAATGCAGGGCAATGCTCCGGGCCCCACAATGACCCAAAGTTAGGGTTACCAGTTGTCTGGCAAAAGGAGGACATGTCCTCCTTTTTACCTTCATATCCTCTGTCCTCCTGGCATTCTAAAAATAGGTGCTTTTGTCCAGCTTTTTACTAGCGAGGAGTAGAATGTTAAAAAAAAGCCCCATAACAGCCAAATTCCTGTGCCCAGCAGAGGAACCTTCCCCGAGAGGCTGGGTACTGGAGCAGTGAACTCGAAGGTGGTCAAATGCACACATGACCCAATTGCATCTCAGCACAAACCACTCTTTACTAAGAGGTTGGGAATCCTGACTATGGGTTTAATGGGCCACAGGGACGTCGCTGGTGCCGGGCACACAGGGCCCGTGCTCCAAATCCCAGCGCCAGTGCCCTGGGTCCTGCAGGGCCCCGCCCGGGGGTGTGGCCTGTGGCCAGGGGGTGTGGCCTGTGGCCAGTGCCCCGGGGTCCTTCTGCGGGGCAGCGATGCTCCTGATGGGCCATATTTTTTAGTAGCATCTTGATCAGCTCAGTGGGTGGCAGAAAAAAAAAAAAACAGGCTCCTTAATCTGAAGGTTGTAGGTTTAAGACCCATGTTAGGCATTTTAAATTTTTGGATTATTGCACCCCATGAAAGACCTAAATCGGCAAAAAAAATATAGGGACACTAATAAAATGAAGGAAAATAAAAGTACACCATAAATAAAATTACTAAGAGTCCAATTATGTAAAACAAATAAAGGGGCACATTTGAACTGAATAGAAACAATTCAGGACCAATTTTTTTAACTGTAAAATGGGCCGCTGTGGAAAATGAGAGATGAATTAACTTTTTTTTTTTTTTTTGGCCAAGTGCCAAAGGACAAATGGAGTTGTGGCTAGCAAGGGATGTAAAGGATAACAAGAAGGGGTTCTACAAGTATGTTAATAACAAGAAGAGGATCAGGGATGGTGTAGGCCCCTTGCTGAATAGGGCAGGCATCCTTGTGACAGAGGATGAGGAAAAAGCTGAAGTGCTCAATGCATTTTTTGCTTCAGTTTTCACAGGCAGGGTCAGCTCCCAGCCCACTACCATGGGTATGGCAGATGGGAGAGAAGAAGACAGGCCCTTGGTGACGGAAGGTCAGGTTAGGGACTGCTTAAAGAAGTTGGATGTGCACAAGTCCATGGGGCCGGATGAACTGCATCCAAGAGTGCTAAGGGAACTGGCCGATGAGCTAGCAGCACCGCTGGCTGTTATCTTTCAAAACTCATGGAGAACGGGGGAGGTGCCAGAGGATTGGAAAAAAGCAAATGTAGTGCCTATTTTCAAGAAAGGGAAAAAGGAGGATCCGGGGAATTACAGACCAGTCAGCCTCACCTCAATCCCTGGAAAAATTATGGAGCAGATTCTCAAAGAATCCATCCTCAAACACTTAGAGGAAAATAAAGTGATCAGGAACAGTCAGCATGGATTTACCAAGGGTAAATCATGCCTGACCAATCTCATCTCCTTCTATGATCAGATGACTGGTTTTCTGGATGCAGGAAGAACCGCTGATGTGATATACCTTGATTTTAGCAAGGCTTTTGATACAGTTTCCCACAGCATTCTCATTGGCAAATTAAGGAAGTATGGGTTGGATAGGTGGACTGTAAGGTGGATAGAAAACTGGCTAGATCAACGGTTTCAGCGTGTAGGAATCAATGGTTCCATGTCTAGCTGGCAGCCAGTCACGAGTGGTGTGCCCCGGGGTCGGTCCTGTTCAACATTTTCATCAATGATCTGGATAATGGAATAGACTGCACTCTCAGTAAGTTTGTGGATGACACCAAGCTGGGGGGACCAGTAGACACGTTGGAGGGCAAGGACAGGATTCAGGGAGACCTAGATACATTGGAACAGTGGGCCAATAGAAATCTTATGAGGTTCAATAAGGACAAGTGTAAAATCCTGCACATGGGACGAAAAAAACCCCATGCACCGCTACAGGCTGGGAAACATTCAGCTAAGTAGCAGCAGTGTAGAAAAGGGCCTGGGGGTCATGGTGGATGGGAAGCTAGATACAAGTCAGCAGTGTGCTCTTCCTGCCAAAAAGGCCAACGGCATACTGGGCTGCATCAAAAGAAGTATTATCAGCAGATCAAGGGATGTGATCATTCCCCTCTATTCTGCACTGGTGAGGCCACATCTAGAATACTGTGTTCAGTTTTGGGCACCCCACTACAAAAAGGACAGGGACATGCTAGAGAGAGTTCAGAGGAGGGCAACCAAAATGATTAAAGGGCTGGAGCACAAGCCCTGTGAGGAAAGACTGAAAGCATTAGGCTTATTTAGTCTGCAGAAGAGAAGATTGAAGGGGGATTTGATAGCAACCTTCAACTACTTGAAGGGATGCTCTAAGGAAGATGGAGCTCAACTGTTCTCGGTAATAACAGAGGACAGAACGAGGAGCAATGGTCTCAAGTTGCAGTTAGGGAGGTCAAGGCTGGATATTAGAAAAAACTTTTTTTTACTAGGAGAGTGGTGAAGCCTTGGAATGAGCTGCCAAGGGAGGTGGTGGAGTCTCCATCTTTGGAGGTGTTTAAGGCCCGGCTGAACAAAACCCTGACTGGGATGGTTTAAGTGGGAGTGGTCCTGCCACTGGCAGGGGGTTGGACTAGATGACTTATGAGGTCCCTTCCAACCCTATGATTCTATGGGGCAATAAACCTTAGTCTTTCAGTGCCACAAGACTTCTTGCTTTTTTTTTTTTATTATTTTTGTAGCTACTTCTCAAGTTTATATTTGCAAACTTTGTTTGTGAGACTAAAAAAAAGTTAAAAAACTATCAACAGGGTCATGAAAAACTTTCATTTAATGAAAAATCCAGTTTTTGGTAAAAGAAGGTTGGACTAGATGACCTTGTAGGGTCCCTTCCAACCCTATGATTCTATCAAAATTTTGGCTTTTTTAAATTTTAAAATAATTTTTAAAACACATGACATTAGGCAATTTTAATGCTTCATTCATTAATCATTACCTGTTTTCCATGACATAAGATGATAATGACAGTTATAGTAATATACTACATTTTCTCCATGTCTTCACTTTCGTATTTCCCTCTCCGCCTTTCCATGCTTTGTGGTATCTGGTATCCCCACCCAAAGTCTCCCGAGGAAACCAGCCGCCCAACAAGACAGGGCAAAATTACCGTGGTCCTGAGCGGGCTGCGCTGGGAGCTGCATGGCTGGGTGCACCACTGCCCATCCCGCGCGCCGCTCTCCCCGTGACGTCAACCCCTCCCGGGAGCCGCGCGAGCGCATCCCTCCCGCCCTTTGCCGCCCGCTGAGGAAAACAGACAGTCACGTGATCCCCCTTCCCTCCCTGGGCGTAACCGACACTACCACCGCCCGCCAAGCCCATCTCCGCACGCGGGCTTCCCCCTGCTTCCGGCTCGGGGCAATGCCAACACCCAATAGCAAACCCGGCCCCTTCGCTTCCGGCAACGGAAAGCCGCATTCCGCCATCTTTGTTGTGGTTATAAAAAAGCTGAGGCGCGCGTTCGCTTCCCAAGGTTCTCTCGCTCGCTCTTAGGGCGGGGCTTGGTAACTGCGCCTGACGGTAAAACGGAAGCGGAAGTTACGTCGACAATCGGGGCACAGAGACTGCGCATTAAGCGGCCGCCGTATGCGCTGTAATAAATGGGACAGTGGGATGCCTGCTGGGAGCAGCCAGCTGGAACCTGCCCGCGCTGGAGCGGTGAGGTGGGTGTAGAGAACACTACATCTCCCATGATGCCGCGGGGCCGCGGTGGCTGATAGGAGCTGGGGAGAGGCACTACATTTCCCATCATGCATTGCTTCACCCTGCTTTCCCAGGACTAGAGTTAGGGACCTGCCCCAACTGGCCTTAGGTCTGGGGTGTGGAAAGGGTTACCAGCTGTCAGGCCAAAGGGCATGGCCTCCTTTTTACCTTCACGTCCTCCATCCAGCAGGCATTTTGAAAATAGGTGATTGGGGGTGGCTTTTACTTACAGGGGTTAAAGTATGCTGGAACGCCCCAGAATACCCTATATTTAGGGGGGAAGCATTCCAGGGCCCCCTAAAAGCAGACTATTGCATTGATACTACATTTTCTCCAGGTGTCTGCCAGTGTCGTCCTCTTCACACTTCTCTGTTCTCCTTTCCATAGTTTGGTATCTGGTGGCCCTAGGTGTGGGGGACTCATGGCTTTAAATGCTGGAAACAGCTAGCCAGCACCGGACATGCAGATGCGCTGGCTTCACTGCACACCAGACAGCACTTTGTATAACGGTAGGGATGGACTACATCCAGTTTCTGTCCCACAATAGATTTCTCCACCTGGAGTTAGTGCTGTGCCTGAGGGGAGGACATAAGCCCATGCCCGTGCTGGCTCTAGACTAAGAGAAGGATCACTACTGCAATGGCACTGATGAGAAGCTACGCAGGATGCTGCCCTACATGGCCACTGTTCCCTGGGGAGGGGTGTTCTAAGACACTTTTGAAGATTAAAAAAATATATCTGTTGCGTAAGCTTTCATGGGTATAATTCCCTTCTCTTCACAGGTGCTCCACACCATTCATTCATGTTCCCTGCAACTGTCTCTGCACATCCCCAGTCATCTATGTGCATTCCACAAAACTTACATGCTTGTTTTCTTCCCTTCTGTGACAACATCTTTATTATTAATCATGGATATTTTTATTCCACAGGTGTACTGTAAGCTCTAAACTTCTCCATGTCTGCTCCCCCAAAAGCAAGTGTCTATAGTGAGGGTGTAACTTGTCCTCAAGTCCATGGAGGTATTTGCTTCTCTGTCAGGAGTTTATAGGCATCCCTCCATGCTCCCCCTGAAAACAAAAAGCAGCCTTCAAGCTCTCCCTAAACAAGTCCCCCTCTCATTTACCCCTACCAAACATATCAACTGTGTTACTTCCCACATCTGCTATGCTCAGTAGCTTTGTCCTCCACCATAGCTCTCAAGTTCATGTCTCAAAGCGATTACTGAGAGTCGCCCTGAAACACTGCCCTACCAGTATAGATTACCCTCAGTTCACCTAAGCCATTTGCAACACCCTTCCCATGCTTGCAATACCTTCAGCTTTATCTGTCCCCCTAACACTCCCTGCTCTCTTCACCCTGTACTCTTCTCACTGAGTTCCTTTGCTTCTCCATAAACTCCCCCACTTCCCTGAAATAGTTCACAAATGCTCCCACCCTAGACAATCTTTCCTTTTCCTCCATCTACCAAGGATGGACTTTTTTTTAACGTAGCACTTCTTTTGTAATCATTTTATATATATATAAATAAAATAAAAATATAAAGTTTTGTTAAAAGATACTGTGCCTCACTGGATGAGGTTCAAGAATACACAGGACTGTGCATAGATTTTTCTTGGACTCAAACACTTGTATGATGTGCAAGTGGCTTTACGTCAATACGTAAAGGACATTTCTACATGACAGCATAAAGCTGCTGGTGGTGGTCTGTTCACCCCACAGAAGACTGCTCTCCTGTTTTTCCACAGCAGTTAAGGGCAGATATGTGTAAAAAGACATACAAAGATTGAGAGCAGAGTTTATCATTACACATAATCATAACCCTGCTGGAAGCAAAGGATTCTTTACCTGAGCATCAGCAGAGTCAAGAGCAAAATGTATCCTATGGAGACTTGATGTGGGACAATAGACTAGAAATAAAACAAGTCCCATCTTAGACGACATCATCTATCCTACAGAACTCAGTTTCTACACAGTTAGATCCAATAGGTTATAGCAGTTAAAGAGATTAAAAGGTCTAATAAAGCTTTTGCTGAGGAAGACAGGTGGAAAGGAGGAGTCAGGAGCACAAAGTATACAGCAAAGAAAGTCAAGAAGGAATAGATGCAACTATTTCACCAAGGCAACAAATGGTCCTGGAGTATTACCCATGGCCCAGATCACAAACTCATATGGATGCATTCTTCCCATCCTCACTTGTCTCTGAAAAATGTTAGGCTGCAGGAGTAATGAACTAACAGGACTAGTCTAGTCACACAGCAACTATTAAAAGCTTCATCTCTCATTAACAATTATTCCTCCACCACAAAAAATAAAATAAAATAAAATAAACAAAACCTAATCCTGGGACTTCTGACTATTCAAACCCTTCCAATGAACTCCAAGAGATATGAAGTGAGGACACACAATACTGTTTTGAACTCCCAGTTTAATAAATTAACAAATTCAAGCCATTACACAGCAATGGAATTCTTCTTCTTAGACATTTACAAAGGTGCAGAATTTCATTCATTTCATCTTTCAATAAATCACTGTACTCATCTCTTAAATAGCTAAACAGTTTCTATTTTTGTTTGTATTGGAATTTGGGGTTAAAATAATCCACCCACAAAGAAGGCAAAGGTCTAAAGAGCACAAGGTGCAGGGCACTAACACAGGTTCAGTGTGGGTGTTGGCTCCAGAACCTGTACAAATGAGCCAAGCAAGCAGATAACTGTGAAAGAAGTCATGAGCTGAAGGGCACTCATATAAAGAAGCTACAGTAGCACAGGCTATACATGGTCTTAAAAAAAATCTAAGGTTTCACTGAATCTCTGCTACCATGTAAATGACACCTTTATTTTATTTCTTATGAGCAGGAAGGAAAGAAGACAGCTGAGAGGAACAAATAATATGCAAGTCAGAGCTGCTGTCTTATCTGGGATCAGACTGGTTTGTTAACTGCCCAGAAGCCCCCCACCACTAAGGATTTGAAATCTAGCAAAGATGTTTTCACTTAACTCAAAAGAAACAGAAGAAACTTACCTACGTGTACACACGCATACATACGTACATGCATGTTCTAATTAGTAAAAAAAGTAAATCACTTATCTGAGCAAAGAGTGAACAAATTGTGGAGGGTCTGTATAACTTCTCAATATCCCCGTCTTCACTCCACTGTTATTTTCCTCATCCTCTGGCTGTAGCCCCCCTTCCATTGGCTCAACTCATCTGACTCTGAAATTCTTAAGTGTATTCAACAGATGCTTGTAAGAAGCAGAGATCTGTTTCACCACCACCCCCTGCCTTCCCAGTAGACCATATTACAGGAAATTTCTATTGGTATGGGAATGATTGCCAGTATGGGACACCACAAAGTCCATAAAGGCTAGTAATGAGACCACAGATCGTCTCTCTTTTTCATCCAGTTCATATTATAGCCTGTTTAAAAAAAAAAAAAGCCTCCACACAATAAATATTGTTACTTTAAAAGAAAACCACACACACACGCACGGAATTTGGCCTCATTAACCAATGGCTTTTTGAAATAGCCTTCCAAAAATCTAGGATTACTATCTCACTGCCTATCACACTTAAGCCTGTATTTGTCCCTAAAGATTTCAAACAGTGCAGTTTCCCTGATCTATGCGTGCAGTTCCTATTGACATGAGAGGGGAGAACATGGATTTGAGATTTTCCCTCTATAGGCTGAAAGAACAGCCTTGCCAGCCAGTTACAGAAGGACATTTTCATATTAAAAGCTATTTTTAAAATGCATGTCTTTAGCTATGTGTTATTACCACATTAGAGACTAACATTCACTTATGTTTTGTATTTTTTGCAGTGTCTTTAGCCTTGACGACATTGCCATTTCGCTTTGTTTAGAATCACTTCTCTTTTTCTTCTCACATGGCCAGCAGAATGTTGCACTATGTGCTAAGAGAGTCTAATTCTTCAAAAGGTCGGGGGTGGCAGAAATCACACAATCTGTACATTCAATTTGCCTCCTATACATATTAAAACACTGATATTTGATAAAGAACTAGTTTTTATGAAATGTAAACATTGGACCTACCAGTAGCTTTAATCTAAGGAGCAGATTTTTTCTGCACTATCTTGGTTCCTTCCTGTGGATTGTGATAGTTATACTACACTTTCAGTAACAGCACCATGGTCAGGTGGTTAAGAGAATATATTTACCCACTGAGGGGATTGCAGCCTCTGTGAAAGGTAGTTTATACGGTAAACATTTAAGAGCAGTAAGTACAACTACAGAAGAAGAAAGTTAGACCATTCAGATATAAAGATCAGTTCTGAAAGCAAAATTCTTTGGACCTGCTCCTTAAATACATCAAATTCTAAAAAGTGTTTGGATGCTAAAGACATACGTGGCCATATTTTCCAAGGCCTGGAATTATGTCAAAAGTAGATCAGTTCATTGAACTAATCCCACCTCACTTTGAGGCTGAAGCATCACCAATCTTTATATCAAGTACCCAGCATTTATACAAGAGGCTCAGGTAGAAGTCCACAGTAGCAGCTATACATGGGGGTGGGGGAATCACAGGAGTACCAATATGAAGAGACAGAAGGAGAAGAACATGTCATTTAACCAAGACCATACAGCTGAAGAACTCTCCTCCAAGAAAATGATCATTCAATTATCAGATACGTTAAATAAAGTTCTTAAGAAAGTAAGGACATGATATCCAGTTTAACCCTGCCAAGGAGATGCCTCCCCATGCCCTGCAAAGGGTCATCTGTATGCTCTAAAAGTGTCTGGATTTTTATATTTCAAGTAGTACACAATCAGCTGCATTGGCATTTTCACAGCCAAGCTACCCCCCAGCAAAGCCAGCCCATTCCATTTGTGGTTGAAAAACTGAAGCTCAAATCCAAGTTATGCAACAGTTAAGTTCCAGCTATGAAGTTATTTGTTTCTGTTATTTAAGGGAATGCTCAGCTCATAATTTATGTTCACTCTCCTCTCAAACATGCAATTTCACTAGCTTCAGCCTTCCAGAGGAGTTGTGATTGTGTCCAGTGCAGGATTTTGCAGGTCGCTGGAGGAGAAATCTTGATGTCATCTGGCCTCAAAACACTAGCTAAATGCTTCTCCAACTACCTCCAGAAAGTTGAGGGAAATAAAAACAAACAAGACCAAGAACGAGGCGGGTGGAGGATGATTTTCAGTCAGAAAATGCCCACAGCTTTGAGACCACAGATGAAAGGGTGGCATGAGCACAATGTTTTCTCAGTAATAAAGGAAAAGGGAGAAAAGTAAAAGGATGTTGAGATTGAACAAACTTCTCTGGATCAAAAACTGGGGGCAAATGGTGGATACTGGTGAGCTAGCTGGAGCAAGTGAACAGTCAGTCAGCTTGGGGTAAGTGGGACAACAGTAAAGAGCATCTCTGTCTTAGGTGCCCCACTTGTTACCTTTCAAATCATAGCTTTGTGTATTCTGGATCCTACCCAGAACCCTAGTGCTTTTCTGAACCCAGAAACATGACTAGCCCTCTAAATTCCCAGCCTTAAGATCTTCAGTTATACACTAACACATTTCTAGTCTTTTGAGGTGCCCTGTGATCACTGTTCAAGAATTTTCCTAAAGGCAGACCTTCCTCTAATTTTTGCAAAGCTTAATAATTGTCCTTTTGCACCACCCAGAAATAAATTTTTTCACATACCATGATCCCAGCAAACTTAACAAAACAAAAGCAAAAACAAAAAACCCCCATATCCCCTCTTCAGTGCAGAAATGATTTTCCATTATAGTAAACCTCCTGGTAACTTGGGAAGGAAGGAAATCAGACCAGTCCTAGATGACCTCATCTCTTAGACTGATTTTTCCTCTGGTCTCCTTTCTTACTCCTTCTGCATTCTGCAGAAGACCAGATGCTCCCCTTCAAACCAATTTATCTTTACATGGTACCCTCATAGGACATTCATTCCTTTCAAAACATTCTTGATTTTAAGTTCACAACACAAGTAAATTCAGAAGCTTCTAACCTCTGTCACATTCAGGGCAAAGAGTCTTCCTAGCTAACTTGTTTCGCTTCCACACAATGAAGTTGGAAGCCTCTGCTTTCCTCATCATCATTTCCTCTGCCAATGCAGGTAAAATGAAAGACATTTGTATTACTCGTTAGTGCCATCAGGAGCTGCTAGGGAAACGTCCATTTTAACAAATCAACTCTTCTCTGTGGAGGACTTCACCTTCCTTCTTTCCTCTAAAATAAACTTCAAACTATACAGCAAACAATCCACTAGCAGAAATCTACCCCTCATTTTCCCCAGCATCATGCTGGTCTTCAAATTAGAGCATCCATGGACCACAACAGCTGCGTATAGTGCAATGACCTCACGTTCTAGAGGACCAAATACCATCTGCTCCTCCAGTGCCCCTAACTATTTCTGTAGGAAAAGGAATCCATACCTATTAAGACAAGCTGCCAGTCCAGACAGCTAAATATGTGGACACCCCACTAGGGGGTGCAATATCGCTGGATCAGTTCATCTTTCTGTAACACCAGGGTACCAGGGGGGAGATTCATGACCAGCTAACAGCTGGTGCAGTAGTGACAGTGAGTTGACTTTTTTCAAGGACCTGGTTGTCTTGCAATGTCTCATCTAGTGGTCCCTTCTTCTGGTAAGTATTTTAATTTAAGAGAAAAAGCCCCAAAATTCTCTGCAAAAAGGTGGACACTGTTCAAATAGCACAGCTGGTCTATGGAGTTACTCTTTCCCCTAACAATGTACCCCAGCAGGCAAGCTACAGTATGGAGGTTTTACTCCTCAGGCAGGCTATGAACTGCCCACCAGGCAGAAGCACAGTGCAGGTTCCTTGATCTTCCACAGATCAACCTCTTCATTCCCCCAAAAGTTACTAAAGGGTCTCTTTTCCCCCTAGAGTTAAAGAATTCAGGAAATAAGGGGTTAAGACGTAATTCTGGAGCAGTCACCTCAGAGATCCTGTCTCCTTTCTAGGAGGGCATCTGGAGAAGTCAAAGGTGAATGCGGCCACAAGGATATGGAGTCATTCCACTGGTGTCTGCAGCAGCCAGAATGACTGATTAGCACACCATCTGGTCTCCTGCTAGAGCAAAGGGGGTCCTGAAATCCAGAAGAGTCAGAGCCAAGGTGGCTAATCAGCCTAACCTTTGGGTTCCTAACTCCCTTCCCTCCCCAACCAAAAGGAAGCACCAGGGGAGGAAAGGCATCCCCCTCAGCTGAAAGAGTAAGGAATTGGACTGTAGCCCGCAGATACCAGGGGGTGGGAAAGATACAGAGATGACAGGGTCCTTTATGTGATCTTTAAGTGGCTCATTCCTCCCTTAGTTCTCGCCTATTGTTGTTGTGCTGCCGTTGGCCTTGGGCTTTGATTTAGACTTAAAAGAGAAGCGCTTGATGAGGCGCCGAGAGAAGCTGCCAGCTTTCTTCCTGGTGGCAGAGCTCATGCTAGCATTGGACAGGTCATCATGTGACTGGCTCAGACCTGCTTCCTTCTGCTTGTTCTTCCTCCGGAAGATGAGTTTGGTGCCGCTCCGGAGAAAGCTGACTAGAGAAAGAGACAAAATGAAAAGACAGATATAGGAATGGCAGCTTCAACAAAATCATTATGCACTTTCCAGACACCTCCCTGTGAAGGAAAATCAAGCCCATTTTACAATCTAATGATAAGTACAGCAGAAAAGGGACATAACAGTAAGTCAGTGCCTACAACTAGAACAAGGGACCCTGAATTTAGTCCTTTGCTCTAACCACTAGACTACAATGTCTCCTCTCTGAAGACATGAGGAGATACCCACAAATCAGCAACACAGTCACACCTTAGCTAGGTACTAGTCACCTACTTGATCTTCCTACTATCCTTTAGCTTCTTAACATTCAAGGAAGTTTCTCCTGTGGAGGAACTTTTGTTATTTTTACTTCCTTCCACCCAGATGGGTCTTCTGATAGTTTGTGCCATGCCCCATCTGCATGCCTGGGATGAGAGGGATGGCTTAGCTTTGAAATGAGGTGGGTCAGTGATCCAGCACTTCTTAAAGATTGTCTTATTTTCCAAAATTCCCCCCCCCCCCCGCTTTTGGGGGGGGGGGGCAAGTAAGGGCAGGTCTACACCACAGCACTTCAGTGATGAGGCTATGCCTAAAAGAGCACTTCTCCGATTGGTGTAGGTATTCTACCTCCAAGAGGCATTAGCTATGTCAACAGGAGACCACCACCAGGAATTGGAGAGGTTTAGCTATTTTGCTCAAGGATGTGGCTTTTTCACATTCCTAAGGTTTCTACCAAATTAGATTTATACTAACCTAATTTCCCAGTGCAGACCTACCTAAAAGTTGCTAGCGAAGACTTTCAAAGTTAAAGAACCTGAAAACATGTAACTGACAAAGTAATGCCTGTATGTAGGTGGAGTCTGAGACAATAACACAGAGAAATCTGAACTCTCTCTACTATTGTCCAAGAGATGATAAACACAAACAATTTTTTTATGCAAATATCAAAAGTATTTGCTATTTTTCCACTACAGTAGAACCTCACATTATGAGCAATGGAGCTTACTTACTGTTCTTCGAGTGGTAGTAGTGCTCAAAGAACATGGGTAGCATAGTAAGCAGTACTAAGTGTGGTGATAGGACCGAGGGCTCACCCTAATGAGAGTCTGTGGGACCGTGTGGTCCACTGCAACATCTGCTGCTGCTGAGAGGGCTATGGCACAGTGAGTGGTGAAAGTGTAGACATTGGACCACATGGTTGCTCTACAAACACTCTGCTACAGAACACTGGTGAGGAGGGCAATTATGGTTGCTTGCACCCTTATGGAGTGAGCAATGATGCCAGAAGGGCAGCCGTTTCTGTCTAGTTGAGTAGACAAACAAGGAGACCTGTAGCACTTTTAAAGAAAAGTTTGTCTCTTAAGACTAACAAATTTATCTTTAAAAGTGCACAGGACTCCTTGTTTCTGTTGTGGGTTTTTTGGTTTTTTTTGGGGTTTTTTTTTTTTTTTTTTTTTGAGAAAGGGAGTAACACTGCTCAATGCAATGAGAGATCTAGCTGGAGAGATAATGAAAGGAAAGGGTGTGGCCCCTGCAATGCTCTGCAATAGTGATAAAAAGCTTTGGCAAGGTACAAAAATTGCATGTGTGCTGCAGGTAGAAAGCCAACAAGCAACAGACTTCGAGGGAGTGCAGAATGTGCTTTGTCTGTGAGACGTGGTTTTGGATAGAAGGTTGGGAGGTGAACATACTGGTTGAGATGAAAGGAAGAGATTATATTTGATAGGAACTTGGGATGGAGTTGTAAGCATACCTTACTCTTAAGAAAGGCCATGAAGGATCGGTCAGCCATCATAGCCATCCACAACAAACCAGCTGGATGGATGTGATTGCTACAAAGATTACCTTCAGGATACAAACACTGTGGGTGTTAGACATAGTACACTGGGGGTACCTCACCACATAGTTTCTTTCCTTTCCTCTTTGTCACTCCCCCACTGCAACAGTAGACCCATCCCAACACATGCAGTCCACTTTGTGCATCAAGCACTCCTATCTTTCCTTCAATCCAGTCGTGTCCAACTCTTCTTGCACAATTTTACAGCAATCATCTCCATAAATAAGATGAAGCTTGTTCTCCTACCCTTTGTAAAGAAACCACCCATTTATGAAACTGGAGCCTCAGGTATGATATAACACTACATGTGATCCATCTTCTTGGCACCAACAATACCCTTGTGGATGCTCTCAATCACCCTTCCCATTTATGCTTGTTTTGGAAGCTCCATGACCCAACTCTCTGATCCATCTTTTGCCAGTGGATCTGCCAATTGCAAACTCCACCTTCTTTGCTCCAGGTGTGCTCTTGGACAAGGTTTTAAGGGAAATGTGCTTCTCCCTTGGGCACCTAATCTCTGGAATGACTCCCCACCCATACCACCACACCTTTCAAAAATCCAGATGAGACAGTCCTCATAAGCATTGCAGTCCTCATAGTCACTGCTTCCTTCTGGCCACGCCAGTATTGTTTCACTGATCTTCATCTCTCTGTTTACCTGTCATTCCACCACTCCCAAATCTCCTCACATTGCAACATGGCCAGCACCCCAACTTGGAACTGCTTCACATCATGTCTTAGTACTTGGATGGGGCTCCTGAGTAGACATGTGCTCAGCACTAATACACGATGTCCTTTTGCATGGCAGGTGTCCATCAAGAGCAGTGGTTCCCAACATTTTCTCTGCCATGGCACACCTTGCTACCTTTAATTAAATTTGAGGCACAGCACCATATAGTTTCCAAATGAACTAATGAATATTCATGAGCCACTGAATCAATCCAGAGCTCTTTGAATAGTTTTTTTAAAAAAATTTTATGGCACACCTGCGTGTCATGGCACACTGGTTGGGAAACACTGATCTAGAGACTAGACTAGAGCACATTACCATCACCATCACCTGCTCAACCTAGTTATCCTTGACTACAGTGATAAAGCTCTTCCTCTACCCCAATTAGTCTAGTACTACTTCATAGTGGTAGGTCAGGGAACTGTTTCACCCCTTAGTGTTCTTTCACCTTCTAGTGGTAGGGGAGGTAATATAGTCTCTCTGAAATGGCTGCTCCCTTCTTCCTCACAGTCCTATTTCTGGGTTCACAGGTCTTCGCCTCTTTGCTGGAGCTCTTTCTCCTCCAGTGACTGGCCACAAGGAGTAGGGGGGGGGGGGACTGGAGAGAAAGATACTGCTCTGGGGATTGGAGGTCCTGTCAGTGGTGCAGTATCTGAGTTCTTTGTGAATGGAGAGTGGAACTGGACAGACCAGTGAAGACCACTGGTGAGGCCAAAGTGCCCTGTGATCCCTGTATGGATCCCGCTGGTACCTGTGAGGCCTAGAATACAGATCCACCAGAGCTGGTGAGCCACAAGGGTAGTGGATCCATACCCCAGTGTGTAGGGCAGGTTTTGCTGCTCTAGGCTATAGAAACACACTGATCAAAAGGCAGGCTCCTGCTCAGAAAACCACAGTGATTTGGAGGGTTGGTCTGGAAATGGTGTCATTGAAATGGCTGAGGTTGGCATGCAGTAGCTCTGCAGATGTGTTCACTACTTGTATCAATGGCATGAAGAAGAGCTACTCAAGACAGTGGCTTAGAAGAAGCACCTCATCCACCAGTGATGGAGGGCAAATAGTACCTGATGGTGGAGCCATTCCTAGGGTATGGCAAATTGGGGCAACTGCCCAAGACCCCACACTTTGTCTCAGAACTGGCTGGGAGGCGGGCAGCTGCAGCCTGCCTCCGGGGCTGTGTGCTAAGACCCGGCAGGAGGCAGGTATCTGCCATCAACATCCTCACTTTGAGGTGGAACCATCTGGAAGTCAGACAGCTGCTGCCAGGGTCCTGGCTTTGTGTGGCTGACACATGGCACACAGCTCACATGGGCTGATTAATGCTGCTATGAAAAGTTCCAGTTTCAAGGCATGGCGCGCATGTGCACGCATATTTGGAATCTGCAGAGACCAGCACATGAAGAATCGCAGCACAAACTGACTGGTGAATCTCAAACCTCACTTTGGAACTGGAAGCATGCTATCAGGCAGCAGACAACACAACTATATATACACCAGGCGTGGCCAAACTGCGGCTTGGGAGCCACATGTGGCTCTTGAATGAAGAAGTGTGGCTCAGGGAAGAACATCAGCAAATCAGTTCAGTAGGTAAAAGTATATGGCAGGCATGGCCAAACTGCAGCTCTTGAATGAAAAAGTGCAGCTCGCGGAAGAACGTCAGCAAATCAATTTCTCAAATCAATTTCTGCTGCCCCTTGCTCTCCTCCTCACCCTGTCCCCACACTGGCTTCTGGCCCCCTAGGGAGGGAGGAGGAGCAGCACCACTGCCAGGCTGCTGCATGGTAGAGAGCCAGGGAGTGCCAGTGGCTCTTTCTTTCTCTGTGCCCAAGCCCCCAGCTGGCTTCCTATGGAAGTGGCTGATGGCTCCACCCTTGCTGACTATAGGAGAGGCTTTCCCTGGCTGCTCACCCCACAGCCATGGCTTTGAGGGGGCTCCAGGTACCCAGGCTCCTCTGCTATACCAAAGGGAGCCTCCTGCCGTGCCCTCCGCAGGGAGAGACAACTTATCCCAGGGCCGCCCACCCAGAGACTGGAGAGATGTGAGAGTTGGCCCGTGGCAGTTTCTGTTCAGCTGGGGGCGTGGGGGGACGGGAATGGGAATGGAGCACTGCTGTCAGTGTCCATGGCTGCAGCAGCAAAGGATAGAGCGCACTCCCCAGTTCTTCTCCTCCCCCTCATACTGCTGCCCTTTGATCAGGTCAGTGCCTTGCGGGCATCTCTGGTGCTGGGCGTCACAGGCCATTGCTGACTACTACAATGACTGGCCACTTCCACATGCACAAAGGGGGAGGGGTAAGTAGGGGCACATCCCTCTGGAGACAGACTTGTCCTGGTGGGAAAGGCCAGCTCCCTGCATGCAAGGTTGGGAAAAAACTCTTGTTGGAGGGAGATGACAGTGCCTTGGTCCAGGCCTGCAAGGGGAGGGGAAGCCAACTCCTCTGGTAGGGTGTTATACAAGTGCCCCTCCAAAGGTGACTGGGTATGGGCCGGGTAGTGGTGAAGGGGGCTACGAAGGGCTGGAGTGGAGGCTAGGGACAGAGGTAGTTTTCATGGTAACCTTAAGTAATTATTAGAATTTGACATTAGTAAGATCAATATTCACCCTCTTTCTACAGTACAATTAAAGTGTGCAATGAATTTTAAACTTAATGATTTTGGAGTAGGTAAAAGCATACGGCTATATGCCTCAGTGCGGCTCACAAAGGTTTAATAATGTACCTGTGTGGCTCTTCAGTTCCATAAGTTTGGCCTCCTGGTATATACCTTAGTACAATATTGTATTAAACAAATACTAAAAAAGGAAGATTGACAAGGTAACTGTCTGTGCTTGTTTCTTCCACACAGTGAAGCTTCAGAGCTATATTAACTTAGTGTTCAGTTGTAACCTTTTGAAAGAACAAATGTAACCTTTTGCACAAAGTTACAAACATTTCAGAGTTATGAACAACCTCCATTCCCAAAAAATGTTTGTAACTCAGACTCTACTGTATCACAGAGCATGTAAAGAAGCAGAGAGTGAATCATGTTATCAAGATCTACACACTACCCATTCTGAGGGACAAGCAGGGGTGTCGCTGGCACCGGGCACACAGGGCACGTGCCTCGAATCCCAGTGCCAGTGCCCTGGGTCTGGCAGGGCCCGCCCCTCCTGGTCTCTGGCCCGATCCGGCTGGGGATCCGGGGCCCAGCCACTCACAGCCACAGCAGCCCCGTCCCCGGCCAGGGATCTGGGGCCCAGCCACCCACGGCCACGTCCCCGGCACAGCAATGCCCCTGGGGAAAAGTATTTTAGGGGCGTTTTGGAAAAAAGGATCATCACCCCCCCACACACACAAATGCCCCAGAGCAATGAAACATCCCACTAATAAATCAGGATCTTTCTGACATTAGGGGCTTTCTCATATATATTCAACTACACCCCTCCACCCACACCAAAAAAGTGTCCTTATTTTTAGACTAACAGATTTATTTTTCGCATGAGCGTTCATGGGAGAAAATCCCACTTCGTCAAATGCTTCGAAGACGAAGTGGGATTTTCTCCTGAAAAAGCTCAGGTGAAAAATAAATGTTAGTCTTAAAGTGCCACACGATTCCTTGGTTTTTTTTGCTGGACTAGACTAACATGGCTCTCCTTTTGGAAAATAATTTTAGGAACCCTGCAAATCCACAGATATCCGCATTATATCCATGGATGCAATGCAAATACCTGTGAACTGTTTCTTGCAGATACAGACTGGATATGGGTCCACATATTTTTGTGTGTGCAGGACTAGAGCCCTGGAAATATCTGGATATCTGCATCTGTGGATACAACACAGACATCCATAGATCATTTCTTATAGAGGCAAATCGCATGCGGATCCACATATTTGTATCTGTGCTGGGCTCTACTAATTTTTCCATACCTACTATTTAGGCCCCATACCAATGGCCTATGAAGTCAAAAGTCCAAAACAAAGAATGAAGCTCTGGTTGGAAACAGATCCAGTCTCACAGAGATGAGCACAACATCCAAGTCTTTCTGCCAGTCAGTTCCCAACCTGTGGCCAGATCTGCTCAGATGTGAATTGGGGGGGGGGAAGGGGGGGAGCAGGCAGTTGGCTTCTCCCCCTGCCCTAAAGGTTGCTACTCCTTTCTTTGCTGGAGCTTGTCTGTTGACTTGTGCAGGCATCACTGAATCAGTTGCACTCAGTTCACATTTTCCTTGAGCACCACAAGCACTAGAAAAACTTTCTTTTCAAAACAAAATACATCAAAATCTCATGACAGAGCACAGGTTCTAGGTATGTGTCTATTGTGCTTATGCTTTAATAGAGTCCTAATGTTATATTCAAATCTAATTTAAAGGGAACCAGGTCCAAGAAACCCAGCAGAGTACACATGACTGGACTGTATCTTTAACATCTATCACAATATGCTTTAAGCACTAACTCAGATGGGTAGACTTGGCTTGTGTCTGCAGCTTGGGAGAATCCCATCACTTGGTTTCTAGTCTGAGCTCTGGGGACACTGTAGCTTACCTCTGCAAAAGAGGGGTGGCTCCCCCACCCAGTCAGTGCACACATCACTGGAACTAGCTCTTTCTTTTTAACCTCAATGAAATTCTGCACCTTCATCTCTCAGGCTCATCAGTATGGGGAAAGATTCCCTCCTAGTAAGTAACTTTTCCAAGGTTCATCTTTCCCTGAATTTCAATTCATTAGTATTACATGCATGGCAACGGGCCTGATGAAGTCAGAAATGAGTTCAGGGTCATTTTCTTATGTCTAAACTGGGGCTTTGATGCCATTTCTTCAGTCGGTATTTAGCCTACACAGATGTGTTTGGTTCCTTTACCTGAGCTACAGCAGATCCTCTCTAGTTCACACATATACACTGACAACAGTTCCAACTCTAATCGAGGTCTCCCATGATCGAGCCATTGTATACACTCTTCCCACAGAATACTTATTAGTAAAGCAGCCTTTAAAAAAAAAAAAAAAGCACTATACTTTTCTCCTGTTGTGTAATGCATCCTGCTTGTTTGTTTTATCTGCTCACTGATTCAGTTGAGTAACTGGCAAGATCTCCTAGCTAGCAGTGCAAATTATAGAAACACAGTTCAGCTGTATTTGTTCACAAGAAATGACTGCCTTAGAAAAACCTCAGATCCTAGTGGAAGCAACCATAACTAGTCATTCAAACATGCCTCCCCTCCACCCCCAAAAGCAGCATCACAGAATGCGAATGAAGTTAACATAACCCTCATGCCAGGTACTAAAGGATGCCGCATTGCCAAAGTGTGAGGTTGGGGGATGACATGACATGACAAGCCCCTGCTGTGCTCAGCACTGCTCACTCATCCTCACCTTTGTGATCCTTCAAGCTCCTAGTCTCGAGGGCACCTGTGGAGCCAGTTTCAGATTCCACATCCTCCACCGAAGGTCTCTCAGAGATGTCTGATCGTGTTGTCTCATCCAGCTCCTGACTAGCCCTCTGTCCTGAGGAAGATGCTTCCAGGAGTTGGGATGATTCAGGAGAGTTCGGCATGTGGTCGGACACGTCTGTCATTACTGAGTACCCTTGCATGGTGGCCTCCATAGAGGCAGCATAACCAAGAGAAAGTGCCATTTCATCTTGGGCAACTGGTACCTGTAGAGGGTGGAAAGGTCAAACAGGAAGAAGCTGCAAGTTAAAGTTCACATACAACCTTCATCTTCATTGGTCCCTTTCCTCTCCTCCTTAAAAAAGGAGCTCAAGGTATTCTCGCTAATTCTCCCACATAGAGCAGTGGTTTTCAAACCACAGATTGGGAGCCAGTACTGGGTCACGATGCCCCCTGCTGCTGCCACCAAGAAGACTGGAATGCATTGGTCAAAGGTCAAGTTTGGGTCGTGGGTATAAATGATTTTTTTTTTCAGCTGGATCCCGAGAAAAAGAGAGTTTGGAAACCACTGACCTAGAGAAACATGAGCTTCTGGGGGCTGAATGGAGAGGAGAAGCTACACAATTCTAATTCAAACCATTAAAATGCCACACAAAAGCAGCATCAGGTGGGGCTCCTGATGGGCTGAAGTAAAGAGCTTCACACATATTCTGAAGCACTGTGAAAACTCATGACTTGATTCTCAGGCCATCAATTTTTGTTTCCTCAGAGGAGTCCATGACCCAGTCTAGTGCTGAAAGAGTGTACGTTTGTATAGTTAACATTATTTGGCAAGACATCTCAAAGCATAACATGGGGTTTCTCCCCATGCTCCTCCAGGATGGTCTTCCAGCAAAATGTCATTCACCCTCTCTAAGCTTCCCATGAAGTTTGAACAGGACACTGCATTATCTTCACTAATTTCCTGTCCTAGTGCTGTGATCTACTGAACCGCCAAAGGCGCCTGTATTTCAATAATGGCAATGTGCTTTGAAATCCTTTGTGGGTGATGATATGCGAACACAAGTCGTTATTCAACACAAATAGATTCCTTCACATGCAGGGTCCCCTGCAGGACTGAGCATCATGATCCCCAAATCCTATTAACAACCCTCAGCCCACAAGTTTGTGAGAAAAGGTCCCACATCACTAGTTACCTTGGAAACTCCTGAGATGATAAGTGTGCTGCGTTTAGTGGGGGTCTTCTTGGCAGATTTGTTATTTGTTTCAGTCAACTGCCTGATCGCTGTCTCAGCCACAGGATCCAAGCCATTGGACATGTGACTGTCCCCTGAACACAAAAGAGGAAACAACCCACAGACACATGCAGTCCTTGTGAGCACAGATAAGTCTCATCCATCCAAAGTGAGAGACATGACTAAGGACACAAGTGTGGATGGGTGGGAGGAGAGAGGAGAAACAGGCCCCAGAGCAACCACAACCTTTTCTGAATGGCCTGTGTAATGCTGGAGAATGAAATCTTGGAAGACTGAACAGCTTCACTGCAAGAAAGTCAGAGTCCCAGGCCACTCGTGGGCGTACCAAGTTCCCCTAGCACTTTTTGGAAATTACTAGGATTTTGGTTGCCTGTGTCCTGGCAAAAATTACTAACTCAGATCATTCCACTTTGCCTCCCTAAATGCACTACAGAGCTTCAAACAGATACAAGATTCTGCTTCACTTCCTGTCTTAAACTGTTGTGAAGCTATGTTGCATACTGTTAAACAGCTGGTGTGTTCTAACCCAAAGGTGAGAAGCAATCCACTTGTATACAACCCCTGAAGCACTGTGGGGCAAGATGGATGACAGGATGTCTGAAGGTGTGGAAGAAAGTTTGTGAGTAGAGGATTACATTTCTAACTAACCCACTCTCCCCCTTACAGAAACATAGGAAATTTACTTCAATGATTATGATGAATTTTAGGTTTGGACTATAGGACCATACAGAACATTTTAACCCAAGAGGCCTCCTCCTTGAATGGGACCATGAGAATGGCCCATATTTGATCACGGACGATAAGCGTCACCAACTCAGTCCCCAGCTTTTCATTATGAAGGAGGAGGCAGCTTTTTTTGCTCCAGATGAAGATCTCATTTTCTTGTGCACTTACAGCTGCTGCTGGGTGAGGCACTGCTGGGACAGCTGCTCTCTGAAAGCATGGTTGTCTTCTTCTCTGTCACTTGCACCTTGGACGGAGACCTTGATGGTGAATCTAGACTCAGAAGGGAAAATGAGGCATGAAGTTAATAAAAGCCTGGTCTTAGCTAAGATCCCCTGCCTTTTGAGGAAGATGGACTTAACTCACCACTTCCCCATATAGACACATGAAGTCTTTGGGAGACTCCATTGGATCCCTTACATCCAACAAAGATAGAGCTAATGCATTGCATAGCAGTTCAGACATGGGGGCAGCATATCCAGCTTTCCCACCCCCATTTCAATATTTATAAGTGACACCAAGAGAAAAAACTACAAATTTCCCCTTCTTCCAATCTGGAACCCCACCCAAAAAGTGTGCAAAGCAAAGAGATTCTTATTATACCAGAGCACAAGGGCATGAGATTTGGGTCTGTGAAATCATAATATTTAGTGCTCTGTACTAACGTCTTAAACACATGGGTTCAGTATTATACCCATTTTACAGATAACGAAATTGAAGCCAAGCAGGGGAAATGATTTAAGCAAGATCATAACCAAAGCCAACAACAGAGCACAGATTAAAACCTACATCTCCAGGCTACCTTTACCAAGTGTTATTGAAGAAGTTTGTCATCATTTTACATTTCTCTCTCCAGACACTTTTCTGCGACAACAGCCTCCAAGAGTACAGTGCAATTCCTCAAGTAGCTAGAAAGAACTGAAACAGCAGTGCTAGAAGCATCAAATCCATCTAGAAAGCAGAGAGCAGCCCTTATTCCCTGCTGTAAAAGGAGCAAATTTGCCAGGATTGCTGGGGCTGACAGCTACCAAATTTAGCTATGTACCACAGAGCTAGACCTGGGAAGAGAAGAATTAGCTTCATGTTGCTAAAGTAGCCCCCAGCAAAACATAGAACACCTGGCCCTATGTAACATCCTACCCAATCCTCACCCAGCTTGCAGTCCACCTTGGGCCTGGATTGGACTGTGGTCACAGTGGTCACAATGGTGCCATCAGGCATGATGGTACGGTCCATCTCGATTTTTTTGGTGGGGGTGATGCTAGTGCGCAGCGACGAAGCACACTGGGAATTCGTTGATAGCGGAGACTCCTGGTAGACCAACTTCAAAGAGAACAGGGGACAAATAAATCATGAGTAGTCTGTCTCTGGTGACACCCCAGGCAAGAAAATCTGTAAAGCCCTGACTCCCACTCACAGCTCACATGGTAAGGGGACCCAGGGTGTGAGCTTGCACAGAGCAGCAATCTATGACCCAAGGACTTTAGACTGCTCTTCATTTACTAACTGAAGGGCTCAAGTCTGTGTCACCTTCCCCCTAACATACCTCCGGAAGTCACATCTCTTCTTTCATCCCCAGTCACACAAGCAGTTTCCAGGCCTCAGCTTCCTGTCTGCTAAGGCTATAATTTCTAAATCTGTGAGAGTGAACCTGGATCCCATTGCTGTGCACAGAAGGGCCTCAGTCAGTGGTTTTCAAACCTAGGATTGGGACCCAGTACTGGGTCACAGACCTCAGGTACAGGGTTGTGGTGCCGCCTGCTGCTGCCACTGGAAGATTGGAGTGCATTGCTGAAAGATGCAACTCTTTGCTCACAAAAATAAATGATTATTTTTTTAAACTGGGTCCCAAGGAAAAAGTTTGAAAACCACTGGCCTAACTAACCTACCTGGGAAGTGATACTTGCATAAACAGCTTTGTCAGTCCAAGAAGACACAAGCCCCTTGTTATAGCACACTTTCCTGTAAGCAGGGTGGCCAGTCATCCAGAATCCATTACCACTACTCCTTCAGTCAGCCATAGGGGAGCTAGAGAATAAGAGACACAGCAGTAGCTGTCTTCACTCAAGTGGCTTCATTTCCTGCCACTGCATCCTTCCCAGAGGCTGAACTTCACTTCCCTATAGTGTGGGGTATCTTCTAGCCAACACTTCCCTGGCAGGCATGTCACCAGTCTTCATAGATCATATGCTTACCTCCAGTGTAAGGGTAGCCACAGGTGTCAGAAGTGGGCCAGCTCCTGGGGTCAGAGAACAGACCTGCCTCCCAGATGGCAGTTTATTGCAGGTGTCCAGTGAGACAGCAGTATGTCCCAGCAGCACATCTGTGAGAGGGAGAACAACCTCAGCCTAGACTCTCCTAAGCCCCCTTTTTGACTTTGGGGACCTAACTGCCTGCCTCCACAAGGCAGCCTCAGAGTTGCAATAGCTCCCCAGTCACTGAAGGGCTCAGTTGGGTCTTGTGCTTGTACTAAGCCGCAACCCAATAAACCATCTCTTCGTTCTCAGAAAATGCAAGTTTCTTCAAACTCATGTCCTGTAACCAGTGCATAGCTTGATGCAACTCAACAGAAATCTGACTGCTCTTAGTATTGCTCAATTGGCATTGAGTGGCATGAAAATATACAGTGGCTTGTTAGTTTCTGGGCATCAGAAGCATGAAAAGGAAAGCATCTGAACCAAAATCTAGGTTTGAAGATGGCAAACCTGAAGTGTTATTTAGGAAGTCAAAGCTCCAGTTTGGGTTTGCATATGAACATTCTCCCCAGTATCTGCAACCCAAACATTGTGGCATTACACTAAGACAGGAGACCCACATGTTGACTGGCCAGTCTTTTTCCAAGGAGAGATTTTCATGGTAGCTGCATGATGCACAATGGGCTATGATCTGTGTAACTTTCCTTTTCACTTTTGCAGTGTCATTGTGTGGTTTGTATGCCATGCAAAGGTTCCCTTTTGAATGCTCTGCTGTGTTGTTATGACATGACGTTTCCTGCAGCATCATGGATGTGTACAAATGTGAAGCATGTTACATGGGTCAGACCATCAGGGCTCTCTCTCAGCATGGAGGCTGGAGAGGTGCATGACACAAACATTGCAAATTGAGCTCCCTGTTCAGGTGAAACAAAGAAAGTCACCTCAACCCAGGAAGAGGAGGGGCAGAAGGAGGCTTGAAAATAAATACAGGCGCCTGGAACAGCTAGGGGCTTTTTGCCAGAGAAACACCATCTTGAAACATTCTCCAGTTTCAAGCAAGTTCTGGGCCCTGCCCACTGATAGGCAGAGACTGGCTGTAAAAACATTTCAGCCAACTTCTCATGAGTAATCTTGAACCATGAGGTGAGGTTAGGTAGTGATGTAGGTTTAGAATGTGTAATATCTTTATTTGCTTGTGATAACTTCTCACCACTTTATTAAATAATTGTGCATTGATTTACCATATACTCCCTTAAGATCATGTTCTAACCAACAAACTAGTGTTAATCTAAAGCAGGTGTGGCCAAACTGCACCTCAGGAGCGACATGCAGCTCTTGAATGAAGAAGTGCAGATTGCAGAAGAACTCAACATACACGGGTCAGAGAGAGGAAAGCAGCCCCAGCCTAGGAGTTTTAAATCTGCTCTGAGCATGCTTGGCGGGGGGGCGGACCCCAGCCTGTGCCTAGCTGCCAGAGTGGCCATATTGGATGCTCAGCCCAGGCAGGGCTTAAAGCAGGGGGAGTGTGCCCCAGCCTGTGCCTAACCGCTGGAGCGGCCAGGTGGGGGGGCCCTGGGGGAGGAGATCAGCCTGAGGGAGCAGCGGGGAGAAGTGGTGGCATAGTTGGGGATAGCGGGGAGAAGCATGGCATGGTTACATTTTCTCGTAGGCCCTAATGCGGTTTACTCATTGTTAAAATAAAATTGTGTTTTACAAGTCCTTCTAAACATGACATCAAATAATAAACAAAAAATACAAAGAAAACATTGTTTACTGTATAGGTCTAGTTTTCATGGTAACCTTAAGTAATTAATAGAATCTAGCATCAGTATAATCAATATTTGCCCTCTTTTGATGATAAAAATTAAAGTGTGCAATGAATTTTAAACTTAGTAATTTTGGAGCAGGTAAAAGTATATGGCTATATGCCTCAGTGTGGCTCTCAAAGGTTTAATAATCAACTTGTGTGGCTCTTGAGTTCCATAAGTTTGGACACCCCTTAAAGAAACAAGGAGTCCCTGTGGTACTTAAAGAATAAACTTATTTATCGCATGAGCTTTCGTGAAAGAAAATCCCACTTCCTGTCTGACAAAGTGGGATTTTCTCCCACGAAAGCTCACGCGATAAATAAATTTGTTAGTCTCTAAGTGCCACAAGACTCCTTGTCTGTTTTGCTGAACTAGACTAACACAGCTACCCTCCATAGGGATTGAATCTAAAGCAGTGTGAACTTTAGAAGGTATGAATGAGTGAGGCTGGGTATACCCATTTCATTGATAAATGGGCAAACAAGGATCTATGAGTCTATAGTGATCGGGGAAGTGTCCCAGTCCCTGTATGATGAAAGTTCCCAGTGTGGTATCTGGGGTCTGTGGGTGCTTGCTGGGGGGACCGTCCCATAAGTGGCTGGAGAGCACACACTGCCTGGGACCAATTACATGCAGGAGGCTGGTGTGGACTGACTCAGGAGTGAGTGGTCACCCAGCATCGGGGTTCAAGAGTGGAGTTCGGGGGGGGGGGGTCACAGCAGGACACCAGATCAGATACAGGGAGGGGAACATTCCAAAGATCCTTTCCCTTGGAAAGATCTCAAGGACTGTTGCAAGACATGGAATGAATCTCTTGAATCTTGTGAATTTTAGCTTTACTGGGTCCTGCTTATGACTGCTCATACTCACTCTCTCCCTCACTGCTGTTGCCCAGGACTCTCAGCTTCAACTCTTTACTTCGTGGCCCCAGCTCCCTGTCAAAATAGAAACAGAGGGACTGGTGTTCAGCACACATCAAAAGGCTTCCATCCAAGAACTCCTTCCCTCTGACACACCCCCTCTACCTCTTTACAAGGTCCAGAGTTTGCCAACACTTTTTGTGGGTGATGAGAGAAAAGAGCTCCTGCTCAAAATATGCGGTGGTCTCACAGAGCTACAAAACTCATGGAGACATGGAGTTGTAGGGCTTGTAACAGTGATTGCTACAGAGCTGAAGTGAAATGTACAGCAATCATCTGGATAGGGATGCACTAGGAAAACTGCATGGGAACAGCAGGGATATAGACTCAGACAGGACCAGTATCATCATCTACTCTGACCTTCTGCACAATGCAAACCACAAAACCTCACCCATCCACTCCTGTCATAAGCCTCTCACCTATGACCGAGTTATTAAAGTCCTCAGATCATGATTTGAAGTCTAAGATACAGAAAATCCACCCGCAAGTGAGCCATGTCCTGTGCTACAGAAAAAAGTGAGAAAGCCCCAGAGCTCTAGCCAATATGCCCCAAGGGAAAATTCCCTCCTGACCCCCAACATAGCAATCAGTTAAACCCTGAGCATGTGGGCAAGTCTCACCAGCCATCACCCAAGAAAGAATTCTCTGTAATAACTCAGAACCCACCCCATCCAACCTCTCTTCTCAGGCCCCTGACATATCCAAAACCTGTAGTCAAAACTCACATTCTTCTGCCAACACAATGGAATTTGCATCTTGGAAGCTGGCATCTGAAACACATCCATCCCTAATGAACCCCAAAGGCCCAGCATACCCTCCCTCTGCCAGAAAATAAAAATCCCAGCTCCTTACAACACAAGCTCTTCATTCCATTCCACCTCTGCTGCAGTGTTGGAGTGAGTTGCTCTTGCTAGCTTGGTTCGTTTCTGCTGCAGAGGACTGTCTAGCTCTGCTACACAGCACAGCTTCCCATCTCCTGGGATGGAGAGAACAGATGAAAGGAAATGAGAAGAGAAGATTTAAGTTCTACAGAGTGAATTATTAGATCTTCTTAACATGCCTGTATCCCTCTAACCCAAACCTTTAAGAGCATCAGAGCAAAGTGTCTTCTCACCCAATGAGGTCAAGTACACTTACAATTCATCCCCCCAGAAGGTTAACTGATTTCTCCCTTCTCACCTCCTTCCTCTTCATAGGCCAAATTGAGCACGTGTATACGCCGGAGGAGCAGCTTGGATGCTACAGGGGCCACCATATTGGATGGAGGCTCTCGGGACGGTTTGTCGCAGGACATCTGAAGAACAACAGGAGATGATGACAGATCAATGAAACCACTCTGAAAATCCTTCTCGACCCCCTTTCCTCATAAACAGACTGGAGTGAGGGGCCACAGCAGACCAGACAGGAAAATTAAAAACAAAAACAAAACAAAAAAAACCAAACATGGCCCAGTGAAAAGGAGGCTCAATAACCCCAATCAGCAAAGAGCAGTGCTGCTGGTTATGATATGTATCCCTGAATGTCCTGTGGCCATGCCTGGTACCTGGCATGAATACAGCAGAGAAGCCAGCCGTGAACCTGGATTGGTCCCACAGTGGCCTACAGCCTATTAACCTGGAGAGGAGTCTTTGCAAGGAAGTGATTATGGAGCACTGTTCCTTAAGATATCATAACGGTTTCAGCGTGTAGGAATCAATGATTCCATGTCTAGCTGGCAACCAGTCACGAGTGGTGTGCCTCAGGGGTCGGTCCTAGGGCCGGTTCTGTTCAACATTTTCATCAATGATCTGGATGATGGAATAGACTGCACTCTCAGTAAGTTCGCAGATGACACCAAGCTGGGGGGAACAGCAGACACGTTGGAGGGCAAGGACAGGATTCAGGGAGACCTAGATAAATTGGAACAGTGGGCCAACAGAAATCTTATGAGGTTCAATAAGGACAAGTGTAAAATCCTGCACTTGGGATGGAAAAACCCCATGCACTGCTACAGGCTGGGGAACATTCAGCTAAGTAGCAGCAGTGTAGAAAAGGACCTGGGGGTCATGGTGGATGGGAAGCTGGATATGAGTCAGCAGTGTGCTCTTCCTGCCAAAAAGGCCAATGGCATACTGGGCTGCATCAGAAGAAGTATTACCAGCAGATCAAGGGATGTGATCCTTCCCCTCTATTCTGCACTGGTGAGGCCACATTTAGAATACTGTGTTCAGTTTTGGGCTCCCCACTACAAAAAGGACTGAGACATACTAGAGAAAGTCTAGCGGAGGGCAACCAAAATGATTAAAGGGCTGGAGCACAAGCCCTATGAGGAAAGACTGAAAGCATTAGGCTTATTTAGTCTGCAGAAGAGAAGATTGAGGGGGGATTTGATAGCAACCTTCAACTACTTGAAGGGATGCTCCAAGGAAGATGGAGCTCGACTGTTCTCGTTAATAACAGAGGACAGAACGAGGAGCAATGGTCTCAAGTTGCGGTTAGGGAGGTCGAGGCTGGATATTAGAAAAAACTTTACTAGGAGAGTGGTGAAGCCTTGGATTGAGCTGCCGAGGGAAGTGGTGAAATCTCCATCTTTGGAGGTGTTTAAGGCCCGGCTGGACAAAACCATGACTGGGATGGTTTAGTGGGAGTGGTCCTGCCTCTGGCAGGGGGTTGGACTAGATGACCTATGAGGTCCCTTCCAACCCTATTATTCTATGATTCTATAAGCCAGACAGAATGACAGACCATAGAGAACAAGTCTGCACTGTGTGTAAGTCAAATAAGCCTGACACTCTATTAGCTTGTTAATTCTGGTTTCTCTGCAGTCCCTTGTGCACCCAACCTGCCACTCTTCATTTCCATTGTTTCATTCCCACTATTCCCTTAACAATCTAATGGCTGTGTGTGAGCATGCCAAGGACCCTTCCAACCCCTACTGCTCTCAAAGCATACAGGAAAGGAAGAGAAGACTGCCACACCAGGGCAAACCAGTGTCAAACCTGCCCAGCACCCACTGCTCCAGAAGTAGGTAGAAAAGCTTATAAAAGACAGTTATGGATTTAACCCATAGTGGAAGTTTCTTCGTAATTCCTGGCAGTTAGGGGATATTTTATGTCCTGAAGAATGAGTGACCAGCCATGTAGTTTTACTCTCAGTAATGCAATGGAAAATATTAACCACCATAGCTACATCTAATCCTTTTTGATTCTTGCTATGCTCTCATCTCTTGCTGCCTTAGGTTGAAAACAAGGAAAGCCTTACCACATTGCCACCAGCAGTGCATGCCTTCAGATTCACCATCATGGCGGGCTGAGTGCTCACAATCGAGTCCTCAATCAGGTCCTTTATGGTGGACAGATCCACTTTCCCATCATTCTTCTCCCCAGCAACCCCAAATGGAAAAAAGAACAAAAAGATAAGCCAAGTTACTGGAACAGTTTCCTCCTTAGAAGACAATTTGCTGGCTTGATCTCTTCCCAAAGCCATTAAGGCAGCCTTATGCATCTCCCACAGTATTAGACTCAGCCTATGCCATTTGTGTATTTTGCATTCCCTTTAGGCTTCCTAAAGGGGGAAAAGCAGGTGTGTGACTCACAGCCTAGATACAGTACGACTGCAAACATCTACGCTCACACAGTGTTTCAAAGCAAGTGGGTTAAGTCCAAGCGCCAACAATTTCACCAAGAACTACATTCACTGCAAATCATAACGGTAATCGTTACAGCTTCCCATGCCATTGCAAATGTGTGAGACAGATGGGTGATAAACCTGCTGCACTCTGGAGATGATAGCTGGCCTCCAACCCTACCTTGAAATGATCAAGTCAGGGAAGCCAGATTCTCAAAACACAGTCAGGACTCGTGGGATTTGAGGACCAAACGGGACATGCAGTGGGGGCGCTAACATCCCCGACTCCACTTCATTAAGCAATTAATATTGTGGGCTGTGCCCGCACTAACATTTTTCAAGAACTCTCCTAGTGCAGCAGTTCTGTCACTGAGAGAATGTGTCTATACACACACAAGAATCTCACCCTCAGCAGGGCAGAACAGCTAAAATAGCAGTAGCTGCCAGCACCTTGTCTACACTAGTGCTTCTATCGTCTCAGTCACTGGAGGCACTGCATCGGTGCTAGTTCAAGAGTGGAAAATCCCACCCCTCAGCCTTCAAAATAAATAAATAAAAACATACTAAATAGATGATGCTACAGAGGAGAAATACTGCATCTTTCCTTCTTTCCCAAGTTATAGTCTAGTATTGGGTTCAGGCCACCCTGCCCATTCTCAGCCCCAACCCCAACCCCACCTCCTTGGTCCCCCAGTTTGCGCTCACTTCACGAGGCTGAAGTTTTGGAACAACTGAAAGGTTCAAGTCTGGTCTGTCCTTGAACGTCCAGGATACCAGCAGGCCCTCATTCTGCATCTCCTCCAAACGGATCTCCACCTGGCCCAGGCCAAAAGAGGACTGTTAGGCATCAACTTGTTATTAAGTGCCCTGTTCATTGGCTTGAAAGTAAGTCACCAACAGGGCCTTTTGTAATCTAACAGAGGGAAAGGACCCAGAGGACACTTGAAAACAATCTCTGCCAGAGAGTTGTGAAATAGAAGGCTTGCTTTATAGTACCTCAGCATGATATATGGCGTTCAGAGAGATAAGTACTAGCTAAGAAAACTTAACTGTCCCAGAGAAAGATCAGCAACAGTTACCCTGGATTTTTCACCCCTATGTGAAGCACTGACATTGGCGAGAAGAGAATGAGACTATAAAGTCTCATTATTTCAAGACTGAACAGAAAGCCTGGAAGGTGATACAATGAGGAACAAACTGGCTATTTAATACAGATTTATTTTTTGCATGAGCTTTCGTGGGAGAAGATCCCACTTCCTCAGATGCTTCGAAGATGGGTGCACTTACAGAAAGGAATGAAACTAAATGTAAGGGGGTGTAAAACATAGGATCAGGTCAT
>ML682025.1:30688485-30704471 GCA_007922195.1 Podocnemis expansa | reverse complement strand
GTATGGGGGTGCTCACTAAATTGGCATAACTGTTACTAGCTGATGACTGGGGGGTGTTGGGAAATTCAAGAGGGGGTGGGGGGTGTTAGGGGAATCCCTGGTGTAGGGGGTGCTCACTAAATTGATAATACACTGTCAGGTGCTGACAACTCAGGAGGTGCTGGGAAATTCAGGGGCGGTGCGCGGGCGCTCACCAAATCGCCATAACCCTGTTACTAGCCGACAGCTGGGGGGTGTCAGGGAAAGCCCTGCCCTTACCCCATGCCTGCAGGCCTGCTCGTTGAGGGCTCGCACCCAAGCCCGCTGCCAGTTCTCCCGGAAGGACCTGAAGGCGAAGAGCGAAGCCAGCAGCCCCCGGGCGCCCGCCGCCTCCTCCGCGGGGGCTCCGTGCGGGGCCGCCCGCAGCCTGAGCAGCGATTTCCAGACGCCGGCTTCCCTGGGGCTCTCCGGCTTGCCCCGGCTCCTCCAGACGCCCCGGGAATACTGCAGCAGCCAGGCCGAGACGGTGAGCAGGGAGGCGGCGAAAAGCAGCAGCACGGCCGCCCAGCCCAGCTCCATGGCGGCGGCGCCGCGGCGAGGCTCTCACGGCAGCCCGGGGGGCATGATCGGGGCGGGAGCCGCCCACGGCCTCACCGGAGCATCGCCAGGGCCGGGCCTGCCCCGACCCCGCCGCCGCCGCCGCCGCCTTCCCGGGAGGGAGAGAGGCTCCCGCGCCCGCTCCGCCCCAGCTGCAGCCTGGACGGACCCGCCGCTGCCGGCAGCCGGGAAAATAAAAAGCCAGCGGGGCTGGCTGCGTGCGCAGAGCCGATCCCGCTCCCGACAAGGAAGCTGCGGCGCCTCGCTCCGCCTCCCGCCACCCGGCTCCCCGCAGCCTCCGCCCCCGCTCCGCCTCCCGGGCTGCTGCCTCTGCTTCCGCCGCTGCCCGGCCGGCGCTCCCAGGGGCCGGGCTAGACTGGAGCATCCCGGGGACCTCGGGAGATCGTCCCGTCCAACCCCCTGGGGCTTGAACCCAGGACCTGCTGCATGTCAAGCAGAGGTGCTAGCCGTAGTGGACGTGGGAGAAGGCGGCCTAGGTGGGCCAGGGAAGGAGACCCCCCCCCCGAGATGGGGAGGGTCAACAGAGAGCCGGGTGTCCACCTTGGAAACCTCAAACAGCTGAGAAGTGGATTTTTCTCCCAGGAAAGCTCATGCCATAAATAAATGGGTTAGTCTTTAAAGGTGCCACAAGACTGGGGTTCCCAGATACCAAAGCCGGGAAAGGGAAGCATGAAAAAGAGGACGTTGGAGGACATATGGGGTGTGTTCACACAATTTCCAAAGGGATAGCCGTGTTAGTCTAGTCCCGTAAAAAAACAACAAGCAGTTGTGTGGCACTTTAAGACTAACAGATTTATTTATTTGTTAGTCTTAAAGTGCCACACAACTGCTTGTTGTGTTCACACAGCAGTCTTATTTCGAGACAACAGAGGTTGTTTTGAAATAAGAAAGGCCACGTTCACACGACGCACCGTTTTGAAACAATGGGTTCCGTTGTTTCAAAACAATTTAAACCCCATGTGGGGATGAAACAACATTGTTTCAAACAGTGCCATCTGAACATGTTGTTTCGAAACAACAGTGACTCGTTTCGAAATAACTTGTCTGAGCATGCTATTTCGCTTTGAGCTTTGTTCCTTAATTCGAATTAACAAACTGTTAATTTGAATTAACTTATTTCAAAATAAGGCATTATTTTGATACAACTCGTATCAAAACAACTTGTATCAAAATAACCCCCTGTGTGTGAACATAGCCGTGGAGAAAATGTAGCATGAATGTCATATTCTTCTGGTTTTAGGGGGTCCTGGAATCCTTCCCCTTAAAAATAAGGTATTCCATGGCATTCCAGCATACTTTAACCCCTTTCTGTAAAAAGCCAGACAAAATCATGGGTTTTTAGAATGCTGGCTGGACAGAGGACGTGAAGGTAAAAAGGAGGACATGTCCTCCTTTTGCCTCACATCTGAGAATCCTACCCAAGACTCTTTGTTTCGTTTGGGGGGGGGGGAGCCAAGGGGATGGGGGTGCTCACGTTCATACAGTGAGAGAAATCAGAGTTTGTATTTATTCATATTTCTGAGAGTGGCTTCCACACCACAGTCCTTTAGAGCAGTGGTTCCCAACTTGTGGTCCAGGGACCCCCAGGGGTCTGCAGACATGTTGCAGAGGGTCCACATAGCCTCTCCCTACCAGGGCTGCAATCCAGCTACAGCCCCAGTGCGGGATCCCCACTAGGGCTGCCTTTCCCCTCCTGTGGCTGGATCCTGGCAGGGGGAAGGGGGGTGCAGCAGCTCCCCAGCAGGGGCAAGGGCAGGGGGGCTGTAGCAGCCATGGCTCAGCTCCCTAGCAGTGTGAGCAATGGTGGTGGCAGCGCTGCTCGGTAGCTGTCACAGTGGTGCCACCAGAGTGGTGAGGGCCACAGTCTGCCTGTGTGGGCCAGATTACATAATCAACCAGGGGGCTGCAAAGACGTGTGTGTGTGTGTGTGTGTGTGTGTGTGTGTGTGTGTGTGTGTGTGTGTGTGTTAAAAAGGGGTCTCCAGCCTGAAAAAGGTTGGGAACCACTGCTTTAGAGCAGTGCTTCCCAACTGGTGTGCCACAGCATACAAGTGTGCGCAGGGGTGCCACATAATTCTTTGAAACACTACTCAAAGAGCTCTGGATTGGTTCATTGGCTCATGAATATTCATGAGTTCATTTGGCAACTATATGGTGGTGTGCCTCAACTAAATTAAAGGTAGCAAGGTGTGCCACAGCAGAGAAAATGTCAATGATCTCATGAGGTCCCTTCCAACCCTATGATTCAATTCAATTCAATTCAAAACCACTGCTTTAAACTGGGGTCTCAAACTCAGATCACCACAAGGGCTGCATGAGGACCAGTATGTTAGCCCAAGGGCCGCACACCTGAAACCTTTTCATACAACGATATCGCAGATAGTGATAGCATTGTTGCAGGCCGCAGGAAACAGCTTTAGGGGTGCATGCAGACTTTGGGCTGTGAGTTTGAGACCCGTGCTTTAGAGCTTGATTTTCCCAGGCCTTGCATTTTCATAGCCATTTACTGTGGATGTGATGTGAGGAAAGAATTGGGATTTGGTGGCATTGTCCGCCCAGTCAGCTGTAAATGCCTCAGAAGCTGTTGGAGGCTAGATAGGCAGTGCTGCTGGGTGTCATTTATCTCACATGCAAGTCCATGGGAAGGGGGAATTAGGAAAATGGCACACCCCTGTTCTTAGGAAAGGAAAGACAGGCACAGAATGAACCAGCATGCAGGTGCTCTGCTTCAACTACAGGAGAACCCTAATTCATTGGGGATTAGTAAATGGGAGTACTCATGTAATTTGACTTAAGTGGCTACAGGAGGGTGTGCCTGATCAGGCCCACAGGGCCCTCTCACCAGGGAACTGAGCGATACAGCCGCCAAGTTCTAAACCCCAGTTCCACTGTCCTTCACTTCACAGCGGGACCTCCAGCATTTCTCTACAGCTCAGTTTCCCCATTAGGGAAACAAATGAACCTGAGTTGTTTCTTCATGGGGAAGAAGAAGTGAAGAATGAAAGTCGAATTAATCATGTTTGTTAACCCTTTCAGACCCTCGGTTGAAAGGAGCTATATAAGTACAAAGTATTATTCTCTACAGCAGTGGTTCCCTACCTTTTCAGTAACACAGCACACTTCAATGAAACAAACAATTCCATGGCACACCCAGCTTTTTTCACCCCCTTTTGTTCCTAAATGTCATTTACTTATGTTTACTATGTTTATGGTCTTATTAGAGTGGTTTGCAACACAGTGCATACAACAAGCTAAAGGAGGATCAAACGCATTCATGTTTCAAATCCACCAGAAAAAAAAAAATGTCATCTCAATTTTGTCCTTTGGCCACCTGCGTTTAGAATGTTCACATTTTAGAATCAAAAGACCGATACCTTGCTTTTAATTTGATCACTAATTTTCATGAGTTTTATGAGCTGTAATTTTGGTTGGAGAGAATATTGTTTAAGATGAAACAATGTTTGTTTTACATTGATTTTTGTTACCTTTGTATAAAATGTCATGGAACACTTGGACAGTTCTCACAGCACACAGTGTGCTACAGCACACAGGTTGAAAACCACTGATCTGTAGTATCTTGAGTGGTCTTTCAGAACAGACAAATCCACAGGCCCAGATCCAGCTTTCTCCTGTCAGTGGAGTAGTCTGAGGAACAATCAATCTACAAAGAACGGCTGGCATCTGGGATTGTCCTTCACATTTTCTGCACTCAAGCACTCCTAGGTGGAGGAAAGTACAAGCAAGATCACAAAGTAGCCCTCAAATCTTTTAATCCATGGAGTCTGGAGTCCATTTGGTCAGAAAAAAAGGGTGCTGCCATTAAATGGATGGTCCTGGATTAATTGCTGCACCTCTTATGAGAGATGGGAAAGTTGCAGTCATGAACACTTGCATAGGGACACAGCAGAGGTCATAGATTGCGCTGCTGAATCTGCCATATTCAGAGACAGCTGAAGTGCTGCTCTCACCCCCACCCTTGACTCTTCCCCTCCTCTAATATGGTGGCAAAATCCTGGGAATGATCCTAAGGTAGCAATTCAGCGAATTTAGCTACAGTACTCCAAATGTTGAAATTGTACTTCCCTCAGAGGGCTTATTAGTTGGGTGAATTGGAAGCTAACTGTACAATAAATCTTTTGATCAAATCATCTTTGTACTTGGGGTGGAACTTGGTTGGCATAGCTAAGCCAACCCTCTTGCTGGCTACAGCCACCACAGAGATCCCAGAGTTGGAGTGGGTGAGGAGAGTGAATAGATACTCAAATCTCTTAGCAGGGACAGAGTACTTTTCTCCTCTGCCTCAATGCCCAGGTTGAATGTCTTCCTCTTGAAGAGCTCTCAGAAAAGCACCCTAGTGTTGTTGAGAGGCACAGAGTGTTCTGCTATGACTGCTTCATCTGAGGACAACAAGGATGAGGGCAAGACTGGGGTGGGGGTGAGGGGAGAAGGCAGCCTCCCTTCTTGAACCTGGGGTGATATGGATGCCTGAGGCTAGGAACTGCGGTCTGATTCCAAGCCCTGTGATTCTTCACGTGCTGGCGGTAACACTGAACACTTAGCTGAAGAGCCGTAAGAGCAGTGGAGAAACCTACAGGTTCCAATAAGGCCAATTAATTGGCTGTTGATCTTGGGACCATCGCAATATGGAGGGTGCTGCCACACCTTTATGAGTCTTGTGTTGGTGTCTGGTTGGCTTGGAACTAAGTTCACCTTTTGATGCCGACGAACAGGCAGGTGACCAAAGCGGGGCTGGTGATTCTGCTGCCGTTGATTCTGCAGTACCTGTCCCATGTACTGTGAAATGTTTCTTCAGGGAAGATGACCAGTGTCTCAGGTTGTTGGGTTGGTCATGAGAGCCACTCAGGAGAATGGTGCAAAGGGGAGATCACTGTTGATAATCCACAGATTGGTACCAAGATGCTGAGGACTGGTGCTGGGGATTCAAAGTTTTGTTGAACCCCGGGTTCGTGATGTGACTGGGATGGACCAGCGACACCCACCAATGAGACGGACACCAGTTCAAGTAAACAAAAAAGTTACTTTTATAGTGACACCTTAAACACCTTTAACCACTTAACAGTGTAAAACAAGGAGATCTATGCGACAACACTTGTAATCAACTAACAATATGAAGCAAAAATCTATATAGGACACTTATAACCAACTAACAGCATAAGGCAAAATCTAAATGAACACTTATAACTAAATGACAATATAAAGCTAAAAACCTACGCAAAGCACTTATAACCAAGTAACAGTGTGGAGCAAGAAAGTCTTTATAAAGCACCTGTAAAACACCTCCAACCAAACAACAGGATAAAGCATGAAAGTCTATGCAAAACACTTACAACCTACAAACGTACTTACAGTTAAACAACAGTATGGATTAATGACCTACAAGAGGGTGGCCATAATAAGTCAAGGACTTTTCTGGCCTTTTACTGCCTCAACATCGGTATAGGCACTGACCAGCCCACCCGACGCGTATTTACCAATGGCTGAAAGCCATTCCTCCTTGCAAGCCAAGAAGGGTGGGCGGCAGAATGAAAAAGTCAGATGAGAGAAAAATAAACCCCCACACTCCCCCTGTGTACACTGGGAAAGTCTGGGCCCGACAGTTTAGAGCAGAAGCAGAATAATGAACAATTATACAATAAGAAGGATGCAAAATATAAATGACTGATAAAACACCTGGCAAATTAACAACACAAAACTATGCTAGACCATAAACAACTATATCATGAAAAGACTATACAGAATACAGAGAAAATAGTAACAACTACACAAGCTATACAAAACTCAGGTGAAGAAGCTACAATCACAGACTATATATAAATGGTACCAAGTAGAATGATTAAGAGAAGGTAGGAGGCCTATATCTATTTATAATACCTGTCCCAGGACCGCGGTAGAACCCAAAGCAAGGAGGCAGACCAGCTGCAGCATCTCAGCCCTTAATCGTTCGGCCGGCAATCCGTCTACACCCCAAAAGGAAGGTCTCGTGGGCGGGTGCTCCCTGTCTGAGTCGGGGGCCAATCCGACTGGGTTGCGACGTGCCCTTTAGCATTCGAGGGTGGGAGAACAACAAGTTAGCTGAGACAGGGGGTTTTAATAGAATTTTGCCCAGCCAGAGTAAAAATAGCCAATTAGGAGTGGGATCCTGGTCAGGACCAATGATAAAACTGGGACCCTAGACAATGACCCCTCCTTCGTGGTGACGGGGGTGCCAAGAAACTGTTGGGGAGGGCGTAGAAACTCACCCCCTTTGTTGTTGACAGAAAAAAAAACTCCCACAGGAGATTGAGAGCCATCAAGGGAGATTGATACTTAACGTTCTTCCCCCTTGTGCTGGATGGCCCAGAGATGGAGGCCCATCAGAGAGATGGATACTTAACATTTCTCCTTGAGAGCAGCATAATCCAGGGGGCTATGTGTGGGGCAGGGTGGCCATCATGGCTGCCACCTCCGCTGACAAGTTTGGGAGCATAATCAGTATCAGGAAAGCAATTGAGGCACACATGCTCATAGAAGATTGTGAACAGGATCTTGGTGAATGGTGCTAAGGGCACAGGGACCCCCTCTGCACCAGCAACCACAGTCCCAGGGACATCAAAAAATGGCATGGTGTGGGAGAGCCATGTGACCTATGTGGGTGGCCAATTGTGGGCTCTCCCCTCATGACAGATGCCTTCACCCTCCCTGGTGTTGAAAGCGGTAGTAGGTCTGAGACCCCTTGCTCCATGAAACGTTTCCATTGTGGATGGAACTCTCAGGTGGATCAGACCCCTCGTGCTCACCGTAATCAAAGTCAGGTATCTCATTGAGGAATGCAGAACATGGGGCCTGGGTGCAGGTAACTGGCCTGGAAACGGTCTTGTGCCAAGAGTCCCCTTTTTGATCATTTTGGGAGCTGAGGAGTGGCCCCCCTCTGCCCAATGCTTCTAAATCTGCTTCAATGCAGGCTATACAGTACGTTCTCTGTACCCAGCCCAACATATTTGGCACCAAACCACCCCAAGAGGGCTCTGAGGCCAGCCTTAATGTAGCCTCCAATTAGCAGGGCTTTCACCCAAATATCCCTGTCCTTCCTCTCTCTGGGTTTAAAATCCTTTCAAGGCACTTGTCTTTCCTCTGTGCTTTCCCCCAGACACTTCAAATGTTGTCATGGGGGTCACTGAGTTGGAAGGGCTTTTTGCAGGCTGCTTAGAGTTTGAAGCCTGGGAATCGGGGCATGCACTGGTAGCAGGCAAGACCCCTTAGCTAACTACTTACTAAAGACTATGGCAGTAAATTCACCACCCTCAGATAGATTCTTATGCTCAATCGATCCAGAAGTCGATTTAATAAATCCTCCCTGGAAAAAGAGTAACGCTGTGTAGACAGGAACGCATTTCCCATTGGCACAGTGTAGTGGAAATACTATGCAGAACAGACTTTTTAAGAAGTTGATGGATGATAGCAAGCTACCCTGAGCATCATCCATCGATTGCCACCGCATTTGGTGGTAAGCGTTGACCTGGCCTCAGTATAATATTACAACAGTATTAGCAAAACAAAGGAGTAAAAGGAAGCCTATGTCCAACACAATAGTAAGGATGATTGCAGCAGCAAGTCAGGCAGGAATCCCAGCAATCAAAATTCTGGTAATAGTGCACGTAGGTCCATGCAGACCTGGAATGGAATCAACATGAGCAAGCTCTCAAAGAAGTTAAATGCTACTGTGCTGGGCTTCTTGGTATTCCTCCCCCTTCCCCTGCATGTTAAATTTAATTATATTGTGATCACTCTTACAGAATCATTTATTCACTATATTCACTTCTTGGACCAAATACTGTGCTCCCTTAGGACCAAACCAAGAATAGTCCCTCCCTTTGGGGATGCCAAGGGACAAGCTGCTCCAAGAAGCAAATCACTTAAGGTGTCAAGAAACTATCTCTGCACCCTCCCCTGAGGTGACATGTACACTGTCAATAAGACAGTTGAAATCTCACATTATTATTGATTTTTCTATTTGTATAGCCTCTCTCTAATCTTGTTTAGCATTTCACAATCATCATCATCATCATCCTGATCAATGGTATATGCCTATTGACGTACTCTGATTGTTCAAACAGGGAATCTGCAACAGCAGAGTGCAGTGATTCTGACAATTGCTAGAATCACAAAGTCATGGAGCATGGTCACGCAGGTTGTTTTATTATTTGTTGCCATAGCAGCTAACAGATTTAGTCCTAAACTAGGACCACACTGTGCTAGGTGCTGTACAAATAAAGAGGCTCTGGGGTTTTTTTAATACACTGTCCTATAAGACGAGAACAAGGGTTATACAGTGACAAGCATGTTAAGCAAATTTTAAACCAATGAAGGAAATATTTCATCACAAAGCATATAGTGACCCTGCTTCATTCTTCTGTATCAGGAAGTTTAATATTACCAGTGAGGATGCTCATGGCTCTGAAAATATCTAGAATACCTATAGTATGGTCCCTGTCTCCAAGCATCTGACGAAGTGGGATTTTCATCCATGAATGCTCATGAAATAAACAAATTTGTTAGTGTTTAAAAGTGTCACCAGCCTCCTTGTTTGTTTAGAGTACCTATAGATGAGAAACAGATTGGACTCCCATTCACCCACAGTCTCATTTTATATTACCAACACAATGCCTTGTGAAACCCAGCACCAAAATTTAATATTACTGCAGTGTCACTAAGAATTACACTAGTTTTCCACTGCAGCATTACACTGACTGTTGCACCGATAAGATGAAGCAAACCACCATTATGCTCCAGTGCAGTAAAGAGCCATTTCATCAGCTCTGCCACAAGAACGTCCAAGTTCTTCAAAGCATCCGACAAAGTGGGATTTTCTCCCATGAAACCTCATGCAATAAATAAATTTGCTAGTTTTCAAAAGTGCCGCAGCACTAGGGTTATCAGATACCAAAGCATCAAAAGGAGGGCAGGGAAGTATGAAAAGGAGGACACATGAGAAAATGTGGTATAATGTAATATTCTTTTGTTTTTAGGGGGCCCCAGAACACTTCCTCCTAAAAATAGTGTTGCAGGGTGCTCCAGCATACTTTAACCCCAGTAAGTAAAAAGCCAGACAACATCACGTATTTTGAAAATGTCTGCTGGATGGAAGACATGAAGATCAAAAACAAAAAACATTGAGCACTTCCATCTTTTTAATCATTTGATAAATGATTTGTTAACGACCATCATCAGAGATGGGACATCAAGATTTTAAAGTGAAACAGCTAAACTTGAATTAATATGCAAATTAAATTCTGTGAAAGCAGGACTGAATCCAGATTATAGGTTCTTTTCCCATTACGAGAGGTAATTCGACTTCAGGCTTCGAGCCTAACAACTGCTCTGATTTGCTATTACTGTTTGACCTGGTCCTATGCTTCACACCCCCTTGCATTTATTTTCATTCCATTCTGTAAATTCATCCATCTTCAAAGCATCTAACGAAGTAGGATTGTCTGCCACGAAAGATCCCACAAAAAATAAACCTGTTAATCCTGAAATGCTACACGACTCCTTGTTTTTGCCAGACTAGTCTAACACAGCTATCCCTTTGGAAACTGACGTCCTCCTTTAGCCTGCCTGGTAACCCTACACAGGGCTCCTTGTTTGTTTTACTGAACTAGACTAACACAGCTACCCCTCAGGCAGACAGAAGATCCTGAAAGTCTCTTCCAGATAAAGCACTCTGCAGCACAGTGAGCTGAGCCCCTTAAATGGGCGACCGGAATCACCACAGCTGCCCCCACAGGGCCGGAAGTTGCCCTCCTCGGGATTTCCTCCAAAGCTCATGACGCTTTCAATGGCCATTGGAGCAGGTGCTCTGAGCCTGGGGCCAATCAAAAGGCAGGTGACGCGCCGGACGCTCGGAGGGAAGGCCGGAACCATTCCAGGCAGGGGCCACGTGACGCCCGCACTTAGCCATCTTTGATGTGGGCAGTCATTAGCGGGCCCCCGATATTCATTGACGCGCGTTTCTAGCACGTGCCTCGTGCAGCCGCTCTCACTGCAAACCTTAAATCCAGGCTTGTCGTTCAGGTGCAGATGAAGCGATGCTCTGAGCTGCCCTCAGGGCCGAATGGGGATCGCCCTTGCCCCACGCAAGGCGGAGTCAGCCCCTCAGGGCCCGTGGAGGCTGAGGCAGTTCGGGTCCGGGTCCTACTCGGACTGTACCACTCATCGGACCCCCCCTTGCCAATATCAAAAATGGCGGCCTGGCACTACACGAGCGACTACGAGTGGGGTTGGGTCGGTGCCACCTTATATAGAGCTCGGCTGGAAACATTGTCAGAGGCGTGGAGAGCGAGAGAGGAAAAAGCTTGCGGGTTTGATGGGCTTTTAAGCCAAGCGCCCGAGGAAGGAGCAGCTGTGTCTTGGGACGTGAATTTATTTGGTAGTTTATTTTTGGATATTGTGTGGCAGAAGGCAGAGCTGGGATCAGCCCGGCCTGAAGGCGAAGAGTCCACCCACGCGCTCTCTTTCCTGAGGAGCGCAGTTTTTTTCCGCTGCGGGCAATTTTTACTTACATTTTCGTAAAGCTATGAGGCTCAGGGGCCACATTGAGAATCAGATTTGAATGCAGCTGATCCCGGAGCCGCACAAATCTAGACGCACATACTGTCGCCAGGATAGAAACACATGTACACAGACTGAGCACGTTGACTTGAGCAACTGGGTGGCTCTTGTGATTGGTTTTGCTGCTGTTCCTTTTTTTTCCCTAAAAGTCCCGATTGTGTCTCTGAGATGGGGGCGCTACCAGTGATCCCCTTGCTGATTAATTTTTGTGGTGCTCTTTTGGGATTCGTGGCTACCCTGACCTTGATCCCAGCCTTCAAGGATCATTTCATTGCTGCTAAGCTCTTCGGAATAGACTTGAACAAAACTTCTAAACAGCCCATGTGAGTAACAGCTTCTGAGTCATTAAGTTTTATTTTGTGATAATAAGGTAGTGACAAACTGCTTAATATTTTAGTCATTTTAAAATAAAAAGCATAATCTGCTGGTTAAGCATAATAACGGGCTAAGCTGTTATGGGTCAGGGGAGAAACAGCCGTCCTATACCAAAGGGAGGGATTCTTTTGCTCTGGCCCTCTGACTTTCCTCATGTTTTGGAAGAGTTAGGATCTGAAGTTCTGGTTCAACACAATCTTTGTTTATAATTGTATTTATTTTACTGTCACTTAAAAGCCGCTTCGCTAAGCAGCAACATCGATACTGCAATTTACTGAGAGAATTTAGATTTCTAATTACTAGGAGAAAATTTAGGAAATGCAGATATTCACTGAAGGGAAATGGCTGAGTCAACAGCTGCATGCTGTTTTGATGAGTATAGATGTCCCTTCATTCTGGGCTACTGTATGATGAGTTTTAGGAGGCTAAAAAGTGGTTGTGAGGTTTAACAGTTTTGTGGTGGTTGGCTATCAAAACATTACACTGTGACAGTTGACTAGTCTGTGTGTTATGGCATTGCAGGGAGACTGTAGTAGTACCTATGCTGCTATGCAGGACTAGTGGTGAAATTCTTAATAAATCTTCCCCTCCACTTCTCTGTTTCAGTCCTGAATCCCAAGGTGTGATCAGTGGTGCTGTGTTCCTGATCATCCTTTTCTGCTTTATTCCTGTGCCCTTTCTGAGTTGTTTTGTAGAGGAGCAATGCAAAGCATTTCCACACCATGAGGTGAGGACCTGCAAGTCTCCGTGAAGACAGCTGTGTGTAGTTAAGACCTGGAGTAAAATTCACTCATATTTTGTTGGGGGGGTCCCCAGATGCATCGTGTCTCAAAGCAAATGTCATTTCCTGTTGTACGCGAATAGGAGGCTGGTGTATCTAATAACCATGGTCCCTTTATTGCTCTACCCTCCAGTTTGTGGCATTCATTGGCTCCCTTCTTGCCATCTGCTGCATGATCTTCCTGGGCTTTGCGGATGATGTTCTGAACCTGCGCTGGCGGCACAAGCTGCTACTTCCTACCATGGCTTCCCTTCCTCTTCTTATGGTCTACTTCACTAACTTTGGGAACACAACCATTGTAGTGCCCAAGCCCTTCCGGGCATTCATGGGGATGCATTTGGACCTGGGTGAGTGATGGAACGCAAGAAGATCATCAACTTTACACTAGCCAAGAAGGGAAAAAAGGTGATCCTAACCCACAGTTCTGAAGGATGGCAGGGGGAAATTTGGGCAGCTGTGGCTTTCCTCCCAGTCTAGTTCATTGGTTGGAACATAGGCCATGTTAACTGAGAACTGGGCTGATTGCTTTATCAATTTGTTAGTTCAGCTATTTATCATTTGCACTGCTTTGTCCAGAGAAGCACTCAACATTTTTAGAGGACCACATGCTAAGTTCATGGAGCCCCAAGTGCTGTTGATGTTTAAATGTGGTGACAAATTGACTGAAGCACAGAACTGAAGACTTGGATTCTCTCCCCAGTCTTGTCACTGACTTGTTTTTTGTAACTTCTGCCCTCTTCTGTGTCTTTACCTGTTTTCCAAATCTCCGTTTGGTACGTGTGTGTAGGTAACACGAACTTCTTTGGAGTGGGAGGTATATATTACTAAACTATTGTGAAATGAACGGTGATCATCAGATAGTGGTAATTAAGGCAAAGTCTTTTATTTACAATTTTTTACTAAACTGAACTTAGATCCCTTTAAAACTTGAATGTGAAGGCCTTTCACTCTGTCTGATCTGCAGGTATTCTTTCACTCTGTCTGATCTGCAGGTATTCTATACTATGTGTACATGGGCATGCTAGCAGTATTTTGCACCAACGCCATCAACATTCTTGCTGGAATTAATGGGCTTGAGACAGGACAGTCTCTGGTGATAGCTGCTTCCATCATCACATTCAATATCGTTGAGTTAAATGGTAAGGAAAATGTGTGTGTGTTTTAGGGCTCTGCATCAGTGCAAAGATCCAAGGGAGTTAGATTCCCTGCACTTAGAGGTGGACACAATTGGCTCACAGCTAGGCGCCAGCAATTTTACTTTCGCCCACCAGAGGGCGCTCCTCTGTTATACATTGGGCAGCAGAGCTAAGTGACATGCTAGTAAAACAGGTCACCATGGTAACCAGAAACATAGATTTGTCCTGGTCAGACTTAGAAGTGTTTGATGCCTAGACAGATGATAGCAATGCTTATGGTTCAAGTCAGACTGACACCCCTTTGAATCTGGTTCAGGATATTAGCATAACCCTCTTCCGAGGCCTTCTCTTGGTTACTTTCTTGACAAGCACTGTATAGGCACTTAAGATGGACAGATTCACATACTTCTGGATCACTGTGAATGATGAATTGTTAATTTTTATTTTTTTCCCCCCCCCAGGTGATTATAGAGAAGATCATATTTTTTCTCTTTACTTCATGATTCCCTTTTTCTTTACTACACTGGGGCTGCTTTACCACAACTGGTAAGAGACTGCATGGATAAATAGGTGTTCAGAGCATCATGAGGCTTCTTTTAGAGAGGTGGAAAGCAGTGAAACATTCACAAGCTCTCAGACAGAATGATGGAGGACAGATTAAAATCTTCTATGTTGTGTGTGGAACACAAAGATTCCAGTGCATTAATACACTGGAAACCTTGGACTGCACCGGAAAAACTGCACAATAGTAGGGAGACTTCTGGCTCCCAGGCAATAATTTAAAATCCTCCACAAATTTGTGGATGTCATTCTCTTCTACAGTTGATCTTCAATGCTTATGCTCTTCCCCATTCCCATGCTTTCTGTCTATGTATTGCAGGTACCCATCCAGTGTATTTGTAGGTGACACATTCTGCTATTTTGCTGGCATGACCTTTGCTGTAGTGGGGATCCTTGGGCACTTCAGTAAGACAATGTTGCTCTTCTTCATCCCACAAGTGCTCAACTTCCTCTACTCATTGCCTCAGCTCTTCCACATCATTCCTTGCCCTCGTCATCGGCTGCCCAGGTAACAAGTGTGTAAGTGACTGAGATGCTATGTGGCTGGAACAAAGAGATGCCTTAATCTGTGGTTTTGTGTCAGGTCTGAAGTGGCTGTGAGTTGTCTGCAGAGTGCCCTGGAGGATAATAACATACATGCCTCATCTACTGTGGCTGGAGGAGGGAACAAAAAGTGAAATGTATGCCTTAGTCATCACTCAGGAATAAGGTCTTTACTAGAACTGTGGAATTTCACTTGGCAACAACTGACCTCTTCTTGCCCAAGGACAGAACACCACTGTGGATCTAGAAAGTGTGGATACCATAGTTTTATGGTTTCTGGTGTTCTCTACAACATTTAAACTTAACAAAAAAAATTAACCTTTCCTCTTCCCTGAGTGCAAAAAGGAGGGGAGCTGGTGCCCTGTGAATGTAGCCCAGTAGAAAACTGTCTCCTGTGCAGCAACAATAGTAATTTCCTTTCCAAAAGATGGAAACAGCAGAGTCCTGATGGGAATTTAACTACTAGCATTGCTTAGTGCAGACAGAGTTAACGTCTGTGATGAAAAATCAGCCATGGTGGGGGATCTAGTTAAAATGCAGCTATCCCCTAATATGCTTGGGTTATAGTTTGTAGACTGAGTTATAATCATGTTAGCAAATAACTTTACAGCCTTGAGACCAGAGCTGGTAACACTGTTATACAATGGCTATTCCTTCTCACAGATGAGATTAAAGTGTTTCTATCAGAGCTGAGGTGTTATCACACAATCCTGACAGTTCCTGCAGTATAGCCAGAGCCGTCCTTAAGGGGGCCTAAAAGGGTCAACCGCCCTAGGCCTTGTGCTTCTGGGGGTCCCACACAACCAACAGAAGTAAGGGAGCAGGGACCTTCTTCAAGCTGAGGAGCTAGCCTGCCCAGGAAGCAGCTCCGGCTGGTCGGGGAAGGGGGAAGGGAATTCAGACAGGCAGTGTTTGTTTACAGTAACTCTTCACTTAAGTAGCCACCTTCCCACAATTGCTCCCTGAGGGGAAGAGAAAGGGCAAGCGTTGAGATAAAAGTTATGGAGCCAGCCTCAGCCAAGCAAATGGGGACAAAGTCAGGAGAATGTCACATCCCCAACCTTTACAAATTAGGACCTTTTCTTTGAATTTACATCAGCATCTCTAGAAAGCATTTGAGATATTAAGGAACTTGTTTCCTTCTACACTTAGCAAGAGTTTTCAGTCTTCAGGGATGTCTTTTTGAGCAAATTTTAAAAGGGATAGCCGTGTTAGTCTAGTCCAGTGAAAAAACAACAAGGAGTTGTGTGGCACTTTAAGACTAACAGATTTATTTTTTGCATGAGCTTTCGTGGGAGAAGATCCCACTTCCTCAGATCCTTCGAAGATGGGTGAACTTACAGAAAGGGTCAGTTCACCCATCTTCGAAGCATCTGAGGAAGTGGG
>ML682025.1:30642268-30688085 GCA_007922195.1 Podocnemis expansa | reverse complement strand
CCCACTTCCTCAGATGCTTCGAAGATGGGTGAACTGACCCTTTCTGTAAGTTCACCCATCTTCGAAGGATCTGAGGAAGTGGGATCTTCTCCCACGAAAGCTCATGCAAAAAATAAATCTGTTAGTCTTAAAGTGCCACACAACTCCTTGTTGTTTTTTGAGCAAACTTCTCTGTGCAGATAATGATCTATTATACCTGAGAGAGAAGACCCCAGGCTAGCACCTATATGGAAATACTGGGTTTTTAGGGTTAATGGCCATCAATCAACACATTAAAGATGTTTTTTGTCCTTCCTTCTGCACTGTAAGTATGCCCCATTGTCACTGATTGCCATGCTTTGGAACTGGTTATTTGACTGCAAAGAGGAAAGCAGCTGTGGCCGGGTGGGTCTAGTTTAGCGAAACAAACAAGGAATCCCTGATGTAAAATAAACAAGGAGTCTTGTGGCATTTCTACAAGCTAACAAATAAATAAATTTTTAAAATCTTTAAAAGTGCCACAAGACTTTGTTTGTTTTACATCAGGGTAGCTGAGAAGAGGCCAAAGGTCCCTTGTTTCTTCCTCTCATCCTCAAACAGTACCTGAGTTTCATTACTTAGATGACCTGCAAAGCAATGAGGAATGTATGAATACATATATTAAAATAAGACAGGAAAGGAGAGAGTCAGGCAGCATAAAGGAAACAACATGCATTAGACAATTGGAATCCAGTGCTTTAAGGTGAGAGAGGACCTGGATTTATTTCTTGATATTATCCAAAAATAGCATGTCTCTCTGTCTCTGAATTTTCATTTTAACAAAAACTTGATCTAAGAAAAATTATTAAACTTGTAAAATTGTGTGCCCATCTTGAACAGAAAACCAAAACCACAAAGAAGAATACCTCCAGATGCTACTGTCCACTTGGCTGTGAGGTTGATGAAATATCATCATGATACATTCAGTACTGCCTACCCCAGACATCAAAAATAGTCACAAGTCTGGCTTAAATATATCATTAAAATAAAGAGATGTTTAAAGAAATAATAAATGAGGGGGAGCTATTTTCTTTGACTTCTGGGTTTTGAGCCTTTAGGATAAAGTCAGGTCATGTTTTTCTGCTTCTCTCTGCAACTTTTCTAGCCTGAGGGCTAGACATTTATGATTTTATTAAAGAAAAATGATGACACTGCCCAGTGTTCCCTCTAAGCTGATGATGCAGCTGAACAAGTTATGGGTGCACTTGGGGAGCCAGCGGGCAGCAGGGAAGAAGCCTATTGGGGCCTGGAGAATGAGCAGGGAACTTGCTCAGCTGCATCATCAGCTTAGAGCAGTGGTTCCCAACCTTTTTCAGGTTGGGGACCCCTTTGTAACAACAACAACAACAAAATCTTTGCGGACCCCTCCATCTGATTATGTAATCTGACCTCCATGCGCAGACTCTGGCCCGCACTTGTGGGACAGCTGGTGAGCAGCGCTGCCACCACCATTGCTCACACCACCAGGGAACTGAGCTGCAGCAGCTGTGGTCCCCTGCCCTTGCCCCTGCTGGGGGCCTGCTGTGGTCCCATCAACTTGCCAGGATACAGCCACAGACAGGGAAAGGCAGCTGTGGCAGGGAGCATCAGGGCTGTAGCTGGATTCCGGCCCCTGGTAGGGAGAGGCTCTGCAGACCACCTGCAATGTGTCTGTGGACCTCTGGGGGTCCCAGACAACAGGTTGGGAACCACTGGCTTAGTGGGAACATTGCCTGCAAAGTTTAAAATGGGGGGGGGGCCCGCACAAACTGATTTGCCCTGGGCCCCGCTCCCCCCTAGGGACGGCCCTGAGTATAGCAGTGACTATATTACTTTTGCATGTCATTTTTCTACTTTATATTTAAATCACCACAACTTTCTGCAATGAATTGACACCCCTTCACCCCCCCGCAACTTTCTCCTGCCCCTGCCTTATTTAAGTGCCTGCATGTCTGAGGTTTCTAACATTACTAGGCCTGTTACATGCCTAGGAGTGCTCCAGCTGTCTGCACCACCCCACTTTTTAAACAACCCCTGTCTCTGCATAATAAAGGGATTAAGCTGCCTTTTTGCTGCAGTTAGATTAATATTTCAATATTCTTTTCAGGCTCAATCCTGATACAGGGAAGCTGGAGATGAGCTACTCCAAATTCAAAACCAGAAGTCTTTCGGCATTGGGAATGTATATTCTAAAGGTAACCTAAGGAAAACAAGTAAAATTTGCCTTCAGATAGCAAGCATGCACTCGTGGGACTAGTGCGTTCTTCCCCAGGCCTCCGGACTCCTGGTGTCAAGTCCTGAGTGAAAGAAAATATTCAGAGCAGCGTGCCCTCATCCCAGTCCCTGCTGGACACTTGTCCGCATCACTAAAAATCTGCAAAACGAAGCACAACTAACAGTGATCACTAGGAGCCTGATCTAGCTTTCCAGCAATTTCAATGAACTTTTGATCAGAATGTAGGGCTGGAGCAGCAGATGGGATTGCTGGCGGGGTTTTGTGAAAGAAGCCTGCAGCACATCTCCCTGCACCATAGTAGGTTCTAAACTAATCTAAGTAGTAAACGCCTAAGGCATCCTGTTAAATGGTGCTTAACGCTTCTCTTCCCCAGGTATCAGAGACCTTACGAATAGTGGATGTGAGACAGGGACTGGATGAAGATGAAGAATACACAGAGTGCAATAACATGACGCTCATTAACTTTGTTATAAAACTCATTGGACCAGCCCCAGAGAAAACCCTCACTGTCCTGCTGCTGCTCATCCAGGTCAGGCAAATGCTTCTCAGTGGGGACCTATTCCACAGGGGACATGGGTCCACACTAAAAGTCTCTGGCTTGGGAAATGTTCGATTCCAGCCTTGTACTACTTCCCCTTCCATCCCACCAAGTAGCTTCCTACTACCTGGTTACCTCTCACCTCCCCAGCGTAGCTATGGCTCTGCTATAAAGACCCATATTGCTCTTCACAGAGAGCAATCTTACCCCATCTTCTCATTCCTTCCCAACCTCTGCCGTAAGTAGAGACCCGGACATATTTCAAGTTAACTCCTACATTTAGTTACTGAGGTTTCTTATCAGGGGTGTCACTGCCCCCAAAACAATATTCAGGGCACAACTCTGCCCCCTCCACCCAAAACCATGCCCCCTACCACCTCCCTGCACAGCCCTAGGCCTGTTCCAGCACCTGCCGACGCTGGCGACCTCGGGTTCCCTGCGAGGCTGGTTTCTGCCACTGATGGCCCTGTGGGCCTGGCCAGGGCTGGAACTTGCTGCTAGCCCCGGCTCCAAACTGGATCCTACCACCACTGCCACTTGTCCCAGCGCTGTGGGGCTCCATGCTCCTGTGGGATGAACAGGGAGGGAATTTAAATTTCCCTCTTCTCCTGTCCTACATCATGTGTCTTAGTGATGCAGAGCAGGACAAACCCCTGCTGCCTCCAGCAGAGTGCTCCCCAGCAGGCACTGAGCTCAGAACAGACTATCTGCACCTGCCAGGAAGCAACATTAGGTTCAGAGCCCATGTCCGGTGCTAGCAGCACCCCTGTTGCTTATGTGCAGAGGCAGCATGTAAGCTGTCTGAGTGGGAGAGGGTCCTTGTCTTCATACCATTCTGCAAAGCATTTAGCACGGCTAGATTACAGGTCTATTCCTTGGTGTTCCCTCTGTAGGTCCTAGGCAGCGCCACTGCATTTCTGATCCGGTACCAACTAGTTCGTTTGTTCTACGACGTTTGACTGAGCTGCCGGGGCAAGAGAACTGCTGATGCCTCCTGATCCAACTTTTCTTTTCTTTGATTCCCTTCCAAAGGGCTGCAGTGCTGCTGCTCTGTCCTTGATCATGGGAGCCCTTTCCAGATGTGAGTAAAGACTCTTACCAACGCCTCCTCTTGCATGAATTTTTTCCATGCTTCACTTCAGCACAGAGGTCAGTTATCTGGTTACTCATGTTAACATTACCTGAGCATCACTGACTTGTAGAGACCGGGGTTACTGGGACTAACCAGCATAAAGAAGATACAGATATGACTTGAATCTTTTGTCCAAGGGGCTGAGGGAGGGGAGAAAGAGGATCTAGGCTGCTTTGCCCCCTCCATAGTTACAGTGAATGGGGTGCCTGCCTGCAGCATACCCCTCTGTGTATGGTCCTTGGGCTGTGTTGAGCAGAGTGGAGGCACCAGTAAGCTCAGGCTGGACTGTGAATTTCTATCTCAGCCCCCCTACTGTCCTGTCAGGAGCACTGCCTGGCTGTAGCTGCTCTTAGGGCCTCCCTCAGGACTGCCCCACACAACAGAGGCCCCAGGCCCTCACTCCCTGCCCAATAGCAGCCTGCGAGCCAGCAGGCGCGGGGCGGGACCGGGCCTGTGGGGCAATGGCGCCAACGCAAGTCTCTTCCGTTCCGACCGTTATGGATGCCCGCTGAGCCTCGTCGCCTATTTGAATTTGGCGCCCTGCCTTCCGATTGGCCAGTCTCGCAGCCAATAAAGGCCAAAGCGCTGCCGGATCGTACAGCTGACCAATCAGCGAGCGCTCTCCCTCCGAGCCGGCCGCCAAGCGCGAGGCGCGGCGTCACGGCCGGGGGGCGGGGCCCGAGCAGAGGCTAGAAAAGCAGCGGCCGCGCGCGCGAAGCGGTAGAAGCGCGTGCGGCCGAGTGACGTTGCGGACGGCGCGCCTCGCACCAGACTCTCCTCGTCGCGTGCGCGGCTCCCCCCTTTTCCCGCGCGATGTCCGGCCGGGGTAAGAGCGGCGGCAAGGCGCGGGCCAAGGCTAAATCCCGCTCCTCCCGCGCGGGGCTGCAGTTCCCCGTCGGGCGCGTGCACCGGCTGCTGCGGCGCGGCCACTACGCCGAGCGGGTGGGCGCCGGCGCCCCGGTCTACCTGGCGGCCGTGCTGGAGTACCTGACGGCGGAGATCCTGGAGCTGGCGGGCAACGCGGCGCGCGACAACAAGAAGACGCGCATCATCCCGCGGCACCTGCAGCTGGCCGTGCGCAACGACGAGGAGCTCAACAAGCTGCTGGGCGGCGTCACCATCGCGCAGGGCGGCGTCCTGCCCAACATCCAGGCCGTGCTGCTGCCCAAGAAGGCGGGCGGCGGCGGCGGCGGCATCGCGCCGGCCAAGAGCGGCAAGAAGGGCAGCAGCCAGCAATCGCAGGAGTACTAGGCCGCCGCCGGCGGCGCCTCACCCCCCCCCCCCAAAGGCCCTTTTCAGGGCCGCCCACAGGGCTCGGCCGAAAGAGCTGGGGATCCGCGGGGCTTGGTGGCGGCGGGGGGGGAGGGGAAGCGCCTGGGGTCCCGTCTCGTCCCCTCCCCCTTTGCGGCCTCGCATCGGGCCCCGGCTGCGCCTGGCGCCCGCGTGACTCCGCCTCGGTGGCGCGAACTTGCGGGAGGGCGGCTGCGCTTCCCGGGGACGCTGAAAACTGCTCGAGCAGCTGCCGGAGTCTGTCTGCACCGGAGCAAGAACTGGTCAGATGAAACGAACTCCGCCGTGTGCATAGTGTGGTGGGTTTTTTTGTTTTGTTTTTGCATGCCTGAGGGGTGGGCGTCTTGCATTCAACTCGGGTGGCGGCCTCTCGTCCGGCTCCGCTAATGGTGCGACTCGTAATTGATGTCACGTTTGCAAGCTACTTGTTCGATGTGGCGCTGGAGCCATGCTTTTAACCATGCACCGTTTGCTCCCAGAAGGGCAGCCGCTGGAGGATCAGAGCAGCGCCGATGTTAGGGTTAGCACAAATTTAGGGAGAGAGCAGGCGTTTCTCTTTTTGCTGTGTCCTTTAACGAAGGCACTGCAGCATTTGCTGCAGGAGCCTGCATGACTTTCCAGGCACCCCAGAGAGAGGTGGTAAAATTTGTGCAGACGGTCCTGTAAGGTGCAGTGCTCACTACAGAAATTGATGCATGGTCCTAGTTTGATGTGTGGATCCTCCATGAAGTTGAAGGCTGGATGATGGACGAAGTTGGTCAAGTTAGACAGGGTTAATGAGTCAAGACTGAAGCCTGTTCCGGTTCCCCCCCTCCATGAGCAACTGACACTGAAACACTGGGTGGGCTGTTTATAGCATTTGTTACCATGTCACAACTTGTACATTTTAGAAGTACAGCCTAGGAAAGGCTCCTGTGGGTTTTTTCAGTTGTGGACTGTTACTCTATGAAGCGTTTTGGTTTTTTGAAAGTAGAAAATTATTAAATTCTCACTCTAAAATGTAGCCATATCTTTCATTTAAAGTCTAGTTCAGACACAACTTCTCCACTGGTGTACCTCTTCATACCTTCTGTTATTTTTAGAGGGGTAGCTGTATTAGTGTGTACAGCAAAAAATGAGTCCTGTGTGGTACCATATAGATAAAGCCCTGTAAATCTGGATATATCCACATCCATGGATACAACACAGATAGCTGCAGACCATTTCTTGTGGATGCAGATTGGATATGGATCCACGTTTTTTTTATCTGCATAGAGCTAGAGCCCTGCAAATATGCAGATATCCACATTATATCTGCAGATACAACATGGATATCCAGGGGCCATTTCTTGTGGATGCTGGTCAGATGTGGATTCACGTATTTATATCCATGCAGGGCTCTACTTACAGACAGATTTCTTTGGGCATAAGATGCATCTGATGAAGTGGTCTGAAGTCTATGAAAGCTTATGCCTAAAGAAATCTTAGTCTAAAGATGCTACAGGATTCTTGTTTTTAATTATTTTGAGGCACCCCACCATACACTCTCCAAATAAAGTCATGAGCCAATCCAGAACTGAGCAGTTGTCCAAAAAATTCTCCAGCACAGCTGCTCAGGTCTGAGGGTACACCAGAGAACACTGGTCTAGTAATTCATGCACAGCTCAAGTGCTCCAGCTGAATCTCTAGTTATTTTATTGTTTTATTTACAAAACATCTTTGCCTTCTCCAATCTGGCAGACACTGACAAAGGGTCTGAATCAGAGGTGAAATGCACATCTACTCTGGTTTAAAAGCAGTGAACCGCTGAAGAAAAATTAGAGGACATCTTATTTTAAATGTTTATTAAGGCACAGATCCCCAAACTGGGGTGTATTACCTCAGGGTGGGATCTAAGCCAGCCCCCCCAGGGTAGAGAGAAAGGGCCACAGCCCCCACCTTAGCAACAGCTTGGGCCCCAAGTCATAGCCCTTAACAGCAGCTTTCTCTACTCCTGGTTGTGGTTCCCAGGGGGGAGGGCAGACCACATAAGGAGGAAGTATGAGCCCCCTGAATTAAATTTGAGGAAAGTTCATGTGTTGCACTTGTAGACCTCTGTGCTTTAATTTTAATTAATGATTCTTGAATTGAGTTCAATTAGCACCAGTTTATGGCACTGAATAAAAACCATTCTTCCAAGCATCATCCATAACAAATTTCTTATGAGTACAGACAGTGGTGGTTCTGTTTGAAAATAAATACAATATTAAAGGACCTAATTTTGTACCTGTTAAGCAGTTGGCCAGTTATTCACTTGCTTAGACTTAGGGCAAGGAGGAGGCTTAACTACTCAGAATACCAAGTTTAGTAATTTAAATTTTGTTCTCGCCTCAACAAAAAGGCGATACGAGTGAATTAAGAGACTTTCCCAGGGAGGAAAATGCAGCAGCTGAGTCCCTATTTTTTCTGCCAAGTTTCTTGACGTGCAGGACCATGCCAGCTGCAAAGAGCTGCTGATGGGTAAGCATGGTAGGTTTATCGGGAATCATTCAGCTGCCTTGCAACATTGAGGATATGCTTAGCTCCCTTGCTCAGCAGTAAGCTGGCAACTTCAACACCCAGGTTCTGTGCTGCCTCTTGAGCTTGACAAGGAATGTTCTTGGCTGTGATGCCAACATGCTGCATATCATCATTGGGTCCATTTTCATTCTAAAAAAGGATAAAAAGATGGAATGGGTAGCAACAGGGAAACCTGTGTTAAAGTGTCATTTGCCACATACCTTCCTGTAAGCTTCAGTAGAGAATGTTCTAAGGAAGACTAAGGTTATAAGATTTCTAAGGGCTTTACTGAAAGAACTATGGGGGAAAAAGTGTAAATGGCCTGGTTTTGTTTTTCATTTAACTTGTAATTTTGAAGGGTGAAACCAAGAACTATTTACCTTCTGTGTGTAGTTAACACCAGTCTGCATAGTCTCCTTAAGACTATCGGATCCATCCAAGCTGTAGACAGCTCCTGTCAAATAAAGCTGGGGAAAAACACAAAAAGATAGATAGCATCGCCTTTGTAAAAATTCAGACTTCTGGTTTGAGGAGGAGATGTGATAAGAATCATCAGGGAAACCATTCTGCCATTGACTCCACTGCACTATTGGACAAGTTGCTTCACTTCTGTCTCAGCTTAGACCTAACGTGCAGTGAAAGACTTGCAAAGGTCTTGTGATGAAAGGGGTAGTCATGCCATGTAGTATTGATCACCATGTGTGTCATCCAATGTAAATTGTGTGTTCAAGCTGCATGCCATGTGTCTCCATGTATATCTCAGCTCTGCACAGGTAATCTGAGATAGCACTCAAGATCAAATAAATCGATGTGACCACTAATCTTTGTAGAAACAAAGGCCTCAGGCTAGGTTTTACTGCAACATAGCAGCCTGTACCAACAGGTACACACAAAACATACATGCTTGAAATGCAACAGAATGGTTTAACTGACAATAGGAGACGCTGTCACACCTATTTAGCCACACAAAGCTGTTCCCTTTGCCATCCTCTTATATGGTGTTCACTCTGCCCTTCAGAGATAGGTAGTGGCCATCCTCTGATCAGCAGGTGCCACCCTTCTGATACCGTCCATCACCTGGTTTGATTAACACATCTTCATTCATCATTACAAAAAGACATTTTCATCCATTAAGGTGTCATTTGTAGGGTTAGATGGTCCCTATTATCTTATTGGCATTAAGGTGATCTCTTGTCTATCTGACTTTAGTAGTGATTTGGAAATAGGTATGTGTTTAGAATTAGTGTATTTCCATGAGGTTTTAAGTTTACAGCTTTACATGGCTGTGTAACATACTTAACTTTTTTTTAAACTTAGGCTTTATCACTAGGCTGTTTTGCAAGGCTTCAGCCCTTCTGCTCTCACTTCCTCCTACGTTCCCCCACTTTTTGTCTTTTTACTGGTAGGATGTTTACCTATTATCCCAGAAAAGCACAGTGTATAGACAGAAGGAAACCTAGTGGGCTAAACACTTCTGTGGCCACTTTGTTTGCCATCCATACATTCATGTCCCTTCTGTTCCTTAGTCCGCACATACCCTTATATGACTGATGGAGCTTTTTGGATAATTATTTGTCATCCCTTATAGTAGGCAGAGGTCGCTGGCGCTGGGCACACGGGGCACATGCCCCGAATCCCAGCACCAGAGCCCTGGGTCTGGCAGGACCCCACCTCTCCCGGTCTCTGGCCCAATTGGGCCAGAGATCCAGGGCCCAGCCTCCCATGGCCATGGCAGCCCCATCCCCAGCTGGGGATCTAGGGCTCAGCCACCCACAGCAGCGGTGGCCACTGCAGCCCCGGCCGAGGATTTGGGGCCCAGCCGCCACTTCCGGCCCAGACCCCAGCCAGGGGGTGGGGCCGGGGGGGGGGGGGGGGGGGGGCCTGGGCCCCTGCCCCAGGTGCCTCCCCGAGGCAGCGACACCCCTGATGGTAGGCCCGAGAATGTCAGATCCAAGAGACTTTATTCCTCATGGACTCAGTAGGGCATTATGTTATTGTGCTGCTCCCTTGTTCTTATTCTTTGTGAGTAAATCCACATACATTGATATCAATGAATTTATGATTATTAACATACTGAAGGATTATACATTCATCAATGATCTGGATGATGGAATAGACTGCATTCTCAGTAAGTTTGCGGATGACACCAAGCTGGGGGACCAGCAGACACGTTGGAGGGCAAGGACAGGATTCAGGGAGACCTAGATAAATTGGAACAGTGGGCCAATAGAAATCTTATGAGATTCAATAAGGATAAGTGTAAAATCCTGCATTTGGGACAAAAACCCTATGCACTGCTACAGGCTGGGAAACATTCACCTAAGTAGCATCAGTGTAGAAAAGGACCTGGGGGTCATGGTGGATGGGAAGCTGGATACGAGTCAGCAGTGTGCTCTTGCTGCCAAAAAGGCCAATGGCATACTGGGCTGCATCAAAAAAAGTATTACCAGCAGATCAAGGGATGTGATCATTCCCCTCTATTCTGCACTGGTAAGGCCACATCTAGAATACTGTGTTCAGTTTTGGGCTCCCCACTACAAAAAGGACAGGGACATGCTAGAGAGTTCAGAGGAGGGCAACCAAAATGATTAAAGGGCTAGAGCACAAGCCCTATGAGGAAAGACTGGAAGCATTAGGCTTATTTAGTCTGCAGAAGAGAAGATTGAGGGGGGATTTGATAGCAACCTTCAACTACTTGAAGGGATGCTCTAAGGAAGATGGAGCTCGACTGTTCTCGGTAGTAACGGAGGACAGAATGAGGAGCAATGGTCTCAAGTTGCGGTTAGGGAGGTCGAGGCTGGATATTAGAAAAAACTTTTTTACCAGGAGAGTGGTGAAGTCTTAGAATGAGCTGCCGAGGGAGGTGGTGGAGTCTCCATCTTTGGAGGTGTTTAAGGCCCGGCTGGACAAAACCCTGACTGGGATGGTTTAAGTGGGAGTGGTCCTGCCTCTGGCAGGGGGTTGGACTAGATGACCTATAAGGTCCCTTCCAACCCTATGATTCTATGTACTGACAGAGATACATATATCTATAGAGAGATTTTCAAAACATAATATATAATAATAAATGTTACATATAAGATTTATGAAGTTATGGATAATGCAATAATATGGCAGACACGTATTCACAGGGGATGATATGAGAGAGTACATGATTATTTATGAGCTTCACTGCATCTGATATGGCAGTGATGCCACTGAAGTGTTAGTATAATAGTGAAAGTTAGCTCTTCCATTCTGACATTGCATATTGCAACACATACCTAGTAGAGCCATTCATATTAACCCTTGTATGGCCACCGACACCACACAGTGTTCTGACTACTGCTGAGGGCAGGCTGACCTCTTCTGGGATTGCCCACCAAAGTGTTTCTACTTCCCTTTTTATGTTTTTTATTTCTTCCATTTGTTTTTGAATGAGGTTAGCTATTGCCATCTGTGCTTCCTTATTTTTTTGCCACTAAATCATGTACTTCCATCTGCAAATGCACTATTAGGGGGAACATTTTAATCAATAGATCTTGTATCTGCCCAGTGGGAAGTACAATTTCTGTAACAGCATAGCTGGTAGGCCAAAATGTGTGACTTCCACACTGGATTGTATTGGCTATTCATCACAAAGTCCTAGATCGTTACCAGGGTAGGAGAACCCATTGTTAGTAAAAGTAAAATACTCCAAGGTGCACACCACATCGTGTACTCGCACCACTTCATTAAGCAGTTCCTTCTGTACTGACTGAGACCAACCTTTCTTTATATTGTTGACATCAACTGTGGCATAATATTAACATAGTCACCGTTCATTGTGCTTGGTAGAGCAGGCTACTTAACTTCCACACCAGCTTCAATCACCAGTCTCACAGTAGGGTAGTGGTGCATATGGGTATTATTTATCAAGGTTCCCATATGTTGGTATAGAAAAGTGATTGGACCCTGAACCCATTTCGGAATAGCCCTTATAACAGTGAGGCTTTTCTTATTCACATGATTCCAAGTGGGTATTCTATCACATTTAGCAAATAGAATCAAAGTCCATCCCCTGTTCCTGTATTTGTCTTAAAATTGCGGAGAGATTTAATATTCATGGCCATTCTTGTAAATTTAACTGCAGTAGACTTTCCCTGCTGATTTTAACGCAGACACATGCACACAGCCTGAACACTCAGCAAACATCTGACGACACTAGTAATGTCAACCAAAACCAACAGTGTAGGATTTTCAGAACATCACATCACACTTAGCTGTATATATAAATAGGAAATTCAGTTTTCCGAGCATTTAGACATTACATGAGAACTAGAACCACACAACATAAGTGACCCGTACATAATCATATGGTATGTGGCAGGTTAAAACCACGGATCATGCTCCCAAAGAAATCAATGTGCTGAAGCAGAAGCATGTCAGCGTGCTACAAGAAAGGAACATGAGGCAAAATGTCCCTCACAAATTGAAATCAATGTGACACAGGAAGATGCATCCATGATGATAACCAATGATAATGTAGAAAATACAGGCACATAAAACTCAAAAAGTTACTACCCAACATGAGAGGGGTAAAAATTTAAATTTTAAAATAAATACCATTGTTAATGCTACAGGAAAGGCAGTTAAAAATGGGAGGAGGTATTAGGCGCCTACTGCTGAACCAACATGCCGTAACTATTCATGTGCATTTGATTGCCCAAGGATTTAAACATCTTAGTGCTACTATTCTCTCCCTAATTAATAGCACAGAAAAGAATAATATCTCTCTGGCAGTTGCCTCCATGACCTATGGAAAGTGAGTACTGGAAATGTACAAAGCACAAATGTTCCTTGTAGCCCTGTCATCTCCACACTCAATTCACTGCAGCAACATTGTATAGGGCAATGTCAAACCACCAAAGTCAATCCAGGAGTAGCAAAAACAACTTTTTCTTAAAGTGGCAAGGAAAAACATGATCGAACTCTGTGGACAGAGATTAGTAACCTTCTAGTTTGGTGGTTCTCAACTAGGGCATGCATGGCCCTGGGGGTACACAGATCTTCTGGGGGTACATCAACTCATCAAGATCAGGGGCCAGCAACCTTTGCTGGGCCCTGTGTCAGCCCCGTCCCCCCCACCAGGTGTCAAGGGAGGGACCAGCAGCTGCCAGGAGCAGGGTCTGGGGCTGCAAGAACTGAGCACGCAGCAGCTCCTGCTGCCTCTGCCCTCCAAGCTGAGCCTGGGGCCACTGGAAAGGGGCAGGGCCAATAGGGGAGAGCAGCCACAGCATGCCCAGGGTTTGCCGACCCCTGATCTAGATATTCACCTAGTTTTAGGGCAGGTTACATTAAAAGCACCATGGAAGACCATACAAACCAAAACTTCAAATAATGACATTTATACTGCTTTATATACTACACACTGAGCTGCAAGTACAATTGTTTTATAATTATGTGGTAAAAAAGCAAGCAATTTTTTAGTTCTAGTGTGCTGTGACACTTACTGTTATGTCTCATTTTAAAGCCAATAGCTTACGTGAGCTGAAATGGGGTAATGCAGGACAAATCACACTTCCGAAAGGGGTACAGTAGTCTGGAAAGGTGGAAAACCACTGTTCTAGTTTCCTCTCAATAATTATGAGTGGTGGTTCCCATCCTCACTACGAAGAGGTCAGCTGATTGGAATTAAAAAGTCTATTCTTTTGACAAACAACAGACAAAACTTCCTTGGGGTCAAATACAATGCTGCTGTATGGCAAGGAAGCCTGGCTGAAATAGAGGACACTGTCATGCAGGAAACATGGTTTTAAAGTAATGCTACCTGTCTTCTTGGGCAAGGAGGCTTGCAGAGATTACACCCAGCCTGCCTCAGCTTCAAGTCTGGTTGCTGAGACTACTTTCAGGTGGAGGGAAAAAATGAATTGGGAAAATGGTGATGAACCTAAATAAAATATAAGAAGTTCTGCTCACCTGGGAATCTTTCAGCATGCTACTGACTGCTACGGGAACGCTACATCCACCCTCCTGAAACAAAAAGCACAGCAGACAGATAAAAGTTGATGTCAAGGTTCCTATGTGACCCACTATGTCAGGACCCCGCAAAAATCCTGTAGAACACAGACTGAACTGTCCTTCAGGCATGTACAGAAACACATCCATGCACCCATACCCAGTTATCAGACACTCGTATCTAATCTGTATTTGGCAGATATGGTAAGGAAATCCAGTAGCTTTCTGATCAGTTTAACCTCTAGTACATGAGTGTTTAATTCTCTCAGAAAGAAGTGGACAGGAAAGAGATGGTACCAAACATACCAGGTGTTTCATAAAGGCTCTTTCGGCAATGCAGCATAGCACTGTCTCCACGTCATGTAGGGCAGATACCATATCCAGGATTTCCTGGTCTCTAGCTCGGACCTCTACTGCTAACGCACCCTAAAGAAAGACAGAAAAACTCTCCTCAGTCTTCATGCATCTCTGGTCTGCACTCTGTTAGTCCCAGGCCACTAAACTTGCACGGCTTAGAAACATTTCCAGAGTGTGTGTAGTGCCCCTACACACACAGACAAATCCCATTTCTATAGCTGACATGGTAATGAGATGAGGGCAGAGAGAAAAAGTTATACATTACTAAACAAGCAAGCTGCAGAATTAGTTTCAGACTGATTCTTATCAGCTTGTTCTACACAGATGCTGCCTTCCTCTTACATTAGTGTGCCCTTGACAGGCCACTTCTAGAGCAGAAAGATTACTTAAGACACTGAGGAGGTGCTAGCCTTTTAGTAACAGCCGCAGTACGTCCCAAATGCAGCATGCATACAGAAAAGGTGCAAAGTCACAATGTGAAAACACAGATTAAATGTTTGGCTGTAGGCAGCAACTGGCTAGTCAGACATCTTGTTGCTGCTGCCTTTTCATAACATACCTGCCCAACAGCATAAAGACAATCTTCAGGGTTTAGGATCTGGTGGAAGGTAAAGAAGAATTAATATATTGCACTGCTAAATCTAACATTATAAATCTTGTTTATTTAAAAAGCTCCAAAGAGCAGCAATTCCTGATGGGACTGAAATGGTTTCCACCAATGAAATGCAGAACAGTGCTTACAGCAAGTAAGTGACAGCTCCTGGGTTCTATTCCCAACTCTCCAACTGTATGTACTACCTGGAGCTAGTAATGCCCCAGCCCTGTGCCTCAGACTTCCCATCCATAAAATGGGTATAACGGTACTTATTTCACTGGCAGTGATGTTTTATTAATAATTATCACACACATGTTTCTAAAGTGCCTGCATCAGGAAGATTTAGGCACTATAAAAGGCTCTGAAGTTTTCAGACAGACAAATATTCTTACACAGAGAAAAGTGGGCTGAATATGTCTTTAGGAAAGAAATACAGAGTGGAACCCTCACTTGAATGCAGAATAATCCTAAGATAATGCATTGATAGATTCAGAGCAGATGTTCTGCTTATTCATCACATAGCAGCTCAGGGGCCTGAAAGACAATGGGGTTAATAGTCTGGAAGTGAACGGTATTTCCCGCTGTGCTTCTCCTCACCTGACCAATACGATTCTCCCAGCCCATCCGCCTCAGCCCAGCAGCAGCCAGAATTATGGCACTGAAGTCCTCCTTTTCATCCAGTTTTTTCAAGCGGGTGTTTAAATTTCCTCTCTACATAAATGGTTAAGTGAGAAACACGGAACAAGCTTGACAACGACCTCCAAATGGGGACACTTTGCTTGCATATAATTCATCCACTAGAGACGGTTACCACTGCAATCACCAAGGGCTATTTCCACTGCAATCAGCTCCCTTCCTCTCTCACCTCCTGGACACCAGCAGCAGCAGCAGCATTTCAGCCCTTTCCTCCTGATGGGGCCTGCAGTGTCACAAACAGGCAGGTCAGGCTTCTGGATCAAATACAGACCAACTACAGAGCTTCCTTCTCAGAGAGAGACACCAAATTATTTAAATAAGGTACGCTACACAAAGGGCTACCTAGTGACTGAATGGTGTCACAGTTTAGCATTCCATTACATGCAGGGAGGCACCTATGCAAAAGAGGAGAGTCCCCCAGAGATAGAAAGCAAAGGGGGAGCCCCACAATAATAAGCAGAACCTGAAAAGATAGTGCTGGGGGAACAGACCTATCATCTGCTCCTTGAGCACGACATCTGGCTGCCTCTGATCATTTGAGGGGAAGGAAGTCGCTAAGATTTTCCAGAGCCCTAATGAAGCCAGCTACAGTTTAGGGGGAGCCTGGAGATGGGCACTGAGAGAGTAACAGTGGACTCCACAAGAGAATCCTCACTGTAACACACTTTTCAAGAACCTCTGGGGTTCTCCCTTCATTGGTGTAAGGTGCATTTTCTCTAGGTTGATGCAGGTTGTGATGCTACGCCATGATGCAACAAACTGGGACAAGGAAGGCAAAGGAGAGGGGGGCCTCTAAGAACAGCCTCAGAACAGTACTATTCACAGAACATGACCACAGCCCTTGTGGAGCCTAACTGTCCTTACATTTTCACTTGCATAATTCATTAAGGATCTATCCTGAAAAGCCTGTTCAAACGGTGACCATTACTGTAAGAAACAAATGGAATTTTGTGAGTTATGAAGGAATCATTTGGACCCTGGCTCTCTGGGATTGGGACTATGGACGTGTCTGATGTACCACTAAGCATGTTGTCAGCACCCGACAAATAAAAATTGTGCATTATTGATAAGTACAGTAAAGGGACAGAGACTGGGACAACAGAGTTTCTTCTTTGAGTGATTGCTCCTGTCCATTCCTCTGTAGGTGTTTGCACACCACGTGCGCAGAACGCCGGAATCTTTTTCCCTTAGAGTACCCGTAGGGCCATCTATGGCGCCCCCTGGAGTGGCGTCTCTGCGGTGCTCTATATAATAATCAGCTGGCCCTTCCCTCCTCAGTTCCTTCTAACCGCCCGGACGGTCACTGGAACAGTTTGCTGCGAAGCAGTACACTCGCTGAGCGAGTTTACCTCGCATCTGGAGTACCCGTTGTAGTTAGTTGCTTAGTTTAGTTTTCAGTTAGTTAGTTTTAGATAGTTCGCCTACCCCGGGCTCGGGGTCGGGCTATGCCCAGATTTAATATGCATTGATTGTAAAAGACCCATGCCGGTGGATGACCCATATAAGTCTTGTCTCTTGTGTGTCAGGGAGTCACACCTTCGTGAAAAGTGTAAGATCTGCCATGGGTTTAAACCACGTGGTCTTACCATCAGGAGCAGGGCTCCAGACCAAGTGTCCCGTACTCAGGGTCAGGCTTGCGCCCACCACCATTTACAGCCAGCGCTCCTCTCTGTACCGGGGAGACCTCAGAGATAGAGTCAGTTGGGGGTGACCAGGATCATGTCAGTTTGGCCAGTGAGAGCTATAGAGCTCCTTCTGGGGCAGAGACCAGACGTCCAGACCTAGAGGAATCCTCCTCAACACCACCGGATGAGGCAGTGGCAGGGGCCAAATCAGTGGCCATCCTGGATGACGCCAAAGCCCATCAGGAGCTTCTTCGCAGGGTGGCCCAGGGTCTCAACCTGCAGGTGGAGGAGATTACTGAGGAAGCGGACCCTATGGTTGACATCTTCTCCCTGAGGGCCCAAGCTGCACTGCCCTCCCTTTTATCAAGACTATACAGAATACAACTAAATCTTTATGGCATACCCCAGCCTCTATTCCTCCAACGGCAAAGCAGGCAGAAAAGAAGTACTTTGTGCCATCCAAAGGGTACAAACATTTTTATTCTCACCCTGTGCCAGGTTCCTTAGTGGTGGCAGCGACCAATGAAAGGGAAAGACAGGGCCACTCAGGCCCCACACCCAAGTCCAAAGAGCAGGGCCGGCACTGGGGATCGTGGTGCCCACCCCCCCGCAGCAGAGCAACGCTGGCACAGATCAGTGACATCATCAGGGGAGCGCCACAGCGCTGTCCCCTTTTGACACCCCTCAAAATGCCAGCACCCCCCTGTTACGCAGGGGCTGCTTACCGCCTAGTGCCGGCCCTGCCAAGGAGATGAGGAAACTAGACCTTTTTGGGCATAAGGTCTATTCCACCGGGGGGGGGGGGCTGCAGCCGAGGTTCGCGAACTAGCAAGCGATCCTTAGTAGATATGTCTTCAATGCCTGGACAGCCCTTGAAAAAATTTTGGAAGCCCTAGACCAGGACTCTAGGCCCAACCCCGCTGCCTCAATTAAGGATGGGAAGGTGTCGTCCAAGGCCCTCCTCCAATCTGCCCTGGACGCAGCAGATGCAGCAGCCTGCAACATGGCTTCGGGCATCACTATGAGGAGAAGCTCTTGGCTTCTGGCCTTGGGTTTGCCACAAGAGGTCCAGGCCACCATCCAGGACCTTCCATTTGAAGGGTCTGACCTGTTCTCTCAACAAACAGGTTCACGGCTGCAAACCCTGAAAGACTCCACAGCCCTGCTAAAGTCGTTGGAGCTCCACAGAGCAGCGGCTCAGAGGAAGCCTTTTAAACTGCAGCCACCACCTCGTATATATCAGCGCCATCAAGACTATGATAGGACTCGGAGCCATGCAGGTCGCAGGACCAATGGGTGCCAGGCTAATAACCAGGGAGGTTCCCTCCAGTCTTCAGCCCCCCAAAAGACCTTTTGAGGGTTCACTCGAGGTCAGCCTACCAATTACTTCAGTGGATCCAGACACCCCATTGTTTGGGGACACTCTCCAGATACCTGCCAGCATGGCTTTGGATAACTTCAGACAAATGGATGCTTCAAACGATTCAGAAGGGCTACTCCCTCCAATTTTCATTGCCCCCTTCTTTCCCCCCCTTCCCAGTCCCTCTTCAGGGACCCCGCTCACGAGCATCTACTGCTGCAAGAGGTTCAGACCCTGCTGCAAAAGAGGGTAGTGGAGGAAGTACCTCTCAAGCTGAGCAGCAGAGGGTTCTATTCCCAGTATTTTCTTATCCCCAAAGTGAAGGGAGGCCTTCGTCCCATCTTGGATTTACGGCGGCTCAACCAATTCCTCCAAAAGATTCATTTTCGTATGGCTTCACTGTCCTTGATAATTCCTTCTCTAGATTCAGGTGATTGGTACGCTGCCCTCGACCTTCAGGAAGCATATTTTCATATCACGATTCATCCCAAGCACAGGAAGTTCCTATGGTTTGTTGTAGGCCAGAGACATCTGCAGTTTGCGGTGCTCCCATTCAGTTTGTTGGTGGCACCTCGGGTTTTTACAAAATGCCTATCAGTAGTTGCAGCTTTTCTCAGACAGCGTGGGGTCATGCTTTTTCCGTACCTCGACGACTGGCTAGTAGCAGGTCGGTCAAGGCAGGTAGTCTTGTCCCACTTGAAGTCGGTCCAGGAATTATTTGCACAGTTGGGTCTCCTAATAAACGCCCAGAAATTGATATTGGTGCCAACACAGAGAATAGAATTAATAGGCACAGTCCTGGACTCTGTGGTAGCAAGGGCGAGGCTCCCATACTCCCGCTTCCAAACGATCAGACAATTTGTGGAGACCCTGACAAGACCCTTACCTCGGTCAGAGTTTGTCTCAGACTGCTGGGGCTTATGGGGGCCTGCACATTTGTGGTGGAACATGCCCGCCTCCATCTGCGCCCTTTCCAAATGTGGCTGGCTGTTGTCTTTCACCCAGCTTGGGACAGCCTGGGCACGATGGTCACCCTTTCGACTCAGGTGCAGAAGTCCCTTGCGTGGTGGGGCCAGGAAGCCAATCTGTGTTCGGGGATCCCGTTCCAATCCATGCGCCTGTCTGATTGCCTAGTTACAGATGCATCTGTCTGGGGTTGGGGTGCCCACCTAGGTCGCCTCAGAACGCAAGGTCTCTGGGAGGACAGAGACATGCTCCTACATATCAATGTAAAGGAGCTCAGAGCCGTGCGTTTGGCATGCAGGGCTTTTTGGGACCTTTCAGCGGGGAAGACAGTGTTGATTTGAACAGACAACACCTCGGCCATGTTTTATATCAACAGACAAGGAAGGGCCCGCTCAATACTGCTTTGTCAAGAAGCGATGCAGCTTTGGGAATTCTGTATTCGCCACATGATTCACCCCGTAGCCTCATACTTACCGGGCCTTCAGAACAGCCTAGTAGACCCTCTGAGCCGGAGGTTTATGACACACAAATGGTCACTCAACCAGGAGGTACTGGAAGACCTCTTCTGGAAGTATGGTTGTCCCCGAGTAGACCTGTTCGCCTCCGAGCACAAGAAGAAGTGCTCAGAGTTCTGCTCGTTCAGGAGGCTCAGTCCCGGGTCGGTGGCAGATGCACGTCACATGGGCGGAACATCTGTTCTGCACATTCCCTCCAATGCCACCGGTGCCCAGGGTGGTTCAGAAGATAAAGGAAGACAGGGCAAAGGTCATATTAATAGCAACAGCGTGGCCGAGACAACACTGGTTTTCGACCCTCCTGAAGCTCTCGGTTCATGCCCCGGTGCAACTGCCGCTGAGATCAGACCTTGTGACTCAGGACAGCGGCCGCTTGCTTCACCCCAGTCTGGTGGCACTGCATCTCCACGCCTGGCTCCTCCATGGCTAACACGTAGGGAAAAACAATGCTTTTCCCCAGTGCGGGAGGTCCTCTGTAATAGTAGGAAGCAGTCCATGAGAGCCACCTACAAGGCAAAGTGGCATAGGTTTGCCCAGTGGTCCAGAGTCAAGGTGTGGGACCGTTTACCCTCCCCATTCCAAGACTTTTGGATTATCTGTGGTCCCTCAAATCTAACGGCTTATCAACTGTGTCAATCAAGGTCCAGGTAGCAGCAATATCTGCCTTCCGTCAAGTTCCTGGGCATATTTCGGTTTTTTCACACCCCATGGTCAAATGCTTTTTAAAGGGGTTGACAAAACTATATCCGTCGGTACAGCCCCCAGTTGCTCAGTGAGACCTGAACCTAGTCGTTTCTAGGCTCATAAGGCCACCTTTTGAGCCATTAGCAACATGCTCTCTGCTCTACCTCTCCTGGAAAGTAGCATTCCTGGTGGCGATTACATCAGCTAGGAGAGTGTCAGAGATCCAGGCCCTAATGGCAGACCCACCATTTACAGTATTTTTTTTTTTAAGGACAAGGTGCAGCTACGTCCCCACCCGGCCTTTAGGCCCAAGGTGGTTTCACAATTTCATGTTAATCAAGACATATGCCTGCCCGTCTTCCACCCCAAGCCTCATGCTTCAAACAAGGACAGGTGGCTCCATACGTTAGACGTATGAAGAGCATTAGCCTTCTATATTGAAGAGACAAAGCCTTTTCGCAAGTCATCGCAACTTTTTTGTAGCTACTGCTGACAGAATGAAAGGCCTACCAGTCTCCTCTCAGTGGATTGCTTCGTGGATAGGAGCGTGTATTAAAGAATGCTATTCACTAGAAGGGAAATGCCCGCCTGAGGTGAACGTGCATTTGACTAGGGCTCAGGCTTCGTCGGCAGCCTTTCTGGCAGGAGTCACAGTCGTGGAAATCTGTAAGGCAGCGACTTGGTCCTCCGCTCATACCTTTGCGCAACACTATGCCATCACCCACCAGGCTCAGCAGGATGCGGGGGTGGGCAAAGTGGTTCTCCAGTCTGTATGTCTCCGATTCCTCCCGCCTCCTAAGGTAAGGCTAGTTACTCATCTACAGAGGAATGGACAGGAGCAATCACTCGAAGAAGAAGAAGGAGGGGTTACTTACCTGTAATCGGTGTTCTTCGAGATGTGTTGCTCCAGGCCATTCCATTCCCTCCTGCCTCCCTGCTTCAGAATAGAGGGTAAAAGGAACTGAGGAGGGAAGGGCCAGCTGGCTGTTATATAGAGCGCCGCAGAGGCGCCACTCCAGGGGACGCCCCGGCCCTATGGGTACTCTAAGGGAAAAAAATTCCAGTGTTCCATGCACGTGGCATGCAAACACCTACAGAGGAATGGCCAGGAACAATACATCTCGAAGAACATCCGCTACAGGTAAGTAATCCCTTCTTTTCGCTGCTGGTCTGAATCCCACCCAAGTAATTAGTGACTGACTTGGAATGAGCTGCATGTCTTATGCCAGTTTCTCCTGTTACGTGCAGACACCGCTTAGAAGCTAGACTAATATCGGGCCCTTTCTCATCAGAAACTAGAAAGACTGAATGGGCTGGAGGAACTAAACTCATCTCTCACAGTACTTTATGGACATGGCATGGTCTGTTGGTTTGAACAGGTGACTGGGAGTCAAAAAGCCTAGCACCAAGGTGCTAGAGAAAGGCCCAGTGTTATTTATTGAGGTACCACTCCCACACTCCACAAGGAAAGGATACAATATCTCTGAATTCCAGATGAGGGAACCTCCTTTTGAGCTGAGCTGCTCGCCGAAGTGAACTGGTTCCAATCACACTTCAGAAGGGGAGGAAAAAAATATATATATATCAGAAAAACTGAATTAGTTGCACACACTCACATTTTGCTGTGAGTTGAGCTTTCAAGGAAACAAGCTCTGCCTCAAACTATGCATTTGGGGATCTACCCATCATTCGTATTGGCACAAGGAAAAACTGCACGGAGAGTTTTCACGTAAGGCCTGACTGAACCAAAATATTATTAGACCACCTCGTCTGTGAAACAATGTGTGTGACAGGTGGTTAGGCCTTTGAAAAGCTGCCATTAATCCTTGTTAAGAATGTTTGAATATTCAGTGGATTGTCATCTGCAGAATGTAGTGAGCCCCAAAGCCCTATTTTCTGCTTAGGTAATGGGAGAAAACTGGTTTGGAAAGCAGGGTTAATAAAAGAATCATAAAATATATGCATGAATGTGCAAGGAAAAGTCTGATAAATAGGTCCTGGGAACAGCAGTAATAGAGCTTCCTGGGCAGTACTGTGCATCTGGACAGTAAAGGAGACTACCAGTCTGATGAGAGAATTGCTTTCAGGAGATGTATGCTACTCACTTTTCTTTTTATCCTGTAAATAAGATAAGCCACGTAAAATCTACATCTATGTAAATATAAATCTGAGAAGCAAACAATTTCTTTATGTTTTACTTCTATTTTATGTCTTTTAATTACAATTACTGTCATCTGGGTAATTTCACACAGACAACCCCAAAAAGAAGAAAAAAACCTTGTAAGCTCTTAGCAGTCTCTGAAAAGTACCTAATTTCTGGAATCTGTCCTCATCTCAGTCTCAACCAAGAAGCCTGGACAGAGAAAGTCTGCTCTCAGTGAGTTGTGCTACCATCATGGTGCAACAAGTGAATGCAAAGGGAGAAGTCAAAAGACCTAGGAGGATATGAGAGTTGGCAGCGATATAGTTCAAAAAACACTTAAGTCCAGTTCACCCCTTTAGTTCAATGAAGATACAACACAGCTGAAGGCTCTCTTTGCGTCAGGACAGGGAGGAGGATTTTAGTGTGTACACTGCTTTGAAGATGTTAAGTGTTCAGAATTCATTTGGGGGTTGTGGAGGCTTTAGAAAATGTCAGGTCTCAAAGGATGACTGGAGAGACCAGAGGTCAGGTCTCACTCATTTATTTAACAGCAGCATTTCTTTTCCAAATCAAAGGAATGATTATGTTCTTGGGATTATTATTCATTTTTTATTCCTTTATCACTAATTCCTATAAAAGAGTGAGCTTAAATTTAAATGGAAAAAAAAAAAGATGTTCTCTGTGTGTCATTTCTTAACCTGTGCAAAGGCCAAAGGACAGATGAGAATTTGGATGTTAACTGTATTAACACATGGCACTAACAAAGAATAGTTAAGAGCAAGCAGCTTTGGTATGAGACCTTTTCACCCTATCTGTTCAGTAATGGCTCTCCCCCCTCCACTCACCTCTTTTCAGGAAGACTGTCAAGGGTTTTACCAGAGTTCTTGGGATGAAAGACAACAGCATCATAGGGGTTTTCCCTTCTGCAAAGAAACATAGTGTAGATAAAGCATTGGTCCATAAGATGCAGCAAATGGAAATGGTTCTGCTCATGGTCCTTAATGGAGGTTCCTCTAACTTCCTTATCTTAGTCCAATACTGGGAGCACTTTGTTTTCCTTTTCCATTTTTCTTCCTCATGAATACAGAGCTGGAGAAGGCACTGTTTTGACTAGCTTCTACAGAATCACTTCTCTACTTTCCACTGAGTAGGTAAAGAACAAGCAGCAGAATGGAAATCTTCCCATAGGCACCACCCTGCCAGCATGCTTAATCCTGACCTGGTGGTCCCCTCAGTCCCTCTTTAAGAAAGGGAAGGGATTCAGCCTCCACAGCCCATTGTCTTTGGACTCACTCTCTACTGAGGCAGGCAACAATATGACAAGCACAGTGGCAAGTTAGGCATTATAGTTACCCACCCAACAAGAAACACACTCATCACATGGTGTACTAACAGTAAAGAAATGGTGGTCCCTTTGAGGATTTTAAAGCCACTGGGGAAGTCAGGCCCATAAATGCAAACTTACTTGCAGATGGCCCCAATGGTGAAGCCAGGAGGGAGTGAAGTCGGCAGGTCCTTCAAGGAATGAACAACCAGGTCAACTCTATGGTCAGAGAGGAGAAAAGTCAGAGCATGGTGCAGGTGAAGGAATCCATTGAGCACCTGCAAGATGCAGATGGTCCGAGAGATGAAGATTCCGCACTTCGCTTCAGTTTAGCAAAAGGAGCTGAAAGTCAAGAATCCTGGGTTCTAGTCCTAGTTCCTCTACTCATTCACTGTGCATCGTTGGGCAAGCCACCTCATCCATCTGTGTCTCAGTTTCTCTGGCTGGACCTCTGCAATATGGACCCCTCCACCCCCACCCCAAGGCTGCTACATCATAAATTACATGCAGAGTGATCTGAAGAACCTGGTAGCGGTGCTGAAGAAACATGCACAGTGCACAGGCACCCATCAAATTTGCAGTGCAAGGTTGTCAGTGGGATCAGATATCCCAGTCAGATTTAAATAACTACTTCTTAGTAGGCAGTGGCTCAGAGCTCAAGCTGCCTGCACCACTTCAGACCACTGATGTGGCCATCGAAAAAGCACTTGAATCCTTAGGGCCTGTACTCAGTGGGAGTCTTTCACAGATTTCATTGAGAGTTAGGATCAGATTCTTGGATGTCAAGGACCCAGAGAGGAATCTCTCATTTTAAGTCACATTGAGCCAATCTCCTCACTCATGGGCACCCCATATTCTACCTGGAACATCAGGTAAAAGTCATGTGTCAAGTGAGGGAGATTCCTGTTATCTGGACAAAGATTTCCTACAGAAGTAAGTTACTTTGAAAGAGGCTTAACCTTAATGTTTCTGATTCTCCTGCCCTGCTGGCAGTGAGTACAATTAACAGGAAGGAAGCTTTTTAGATTGTTAAGTGTAAATCTGAGGGGTCTACTGAAATTCCTGATTTACTGAGTGGCCACTCAGTGATGTGCATCCAACAAACTCTACCTGCAGTAGAAAGAACCTGCGACATGAGGTCAACAGCCCAGATGTGAGGCCTGAGCTAAAGTAATGCTTAAGTCTTCCTGTTCAATGTTAGCAAAGTCAGGCTGTAAATGCGGGCAGATTTATGGTAACTGGCAAGAACAGAGCTGATACACACAATCCTACAGAAGCACTAGCTAGCAAACACTCACAATAGCAATTCCAGAGAGGTGCCAGAACTTCCCAATACCCCAAAGATAACACAGCCTTACTGACTCAGAATGAGAATATGGAGGGTACAGTTGTGTTGGTCAAACCATGCAGTCCCAGGTAAAAGGTGGTATCTCACCACCTCAGAGGGTGGTAACTACACCTGTCAGAGGGGTAATACACAACTTGTTTGTATCAGTGTGTAAAGGAGGATCTCAAAAGGAGTGTCTTTGCCCAGCTGAGTGAGGAATGGAAAGTCCCGCTATTTACAGAACTGGTCCACTGTCAGGGGTAGATATGGATTAAGTACCTGTAACAAGTATAGGACACTTTTTATCATGCTTGTTTGACAATAAGCCTGGCCTGGTGCCTTCGCTGCTGAAAGGGATCTGTGGTCTTATTGGATAATCCAGGTGTGGTTTGGTGTCTTGGTTATCTATGCAAAGCTGAGACAGCATACACAGTGGGAGAATACATACCCAGTCAATAACTGACAGGAGTACTATTGCTGTAAAATATCAGAGGTTGCAGGGCATCAGCTCAACCAATGCAAACATTACTGACTGATGCAACGCCTTTTTTTTTTTTTTTTTTTTTTGGCTGTAAGAGCCCAACTTAACCAGTTAGGAGGGAGACAAAAGGACAGCACATTCAGCAAGTTCATCGTTCTCCAAAATGTTCTACAAACCACTAGGGTGCAAGCACTTGTCTTCATTTCAGATGCAGAGGGAGTCTGCAGACCTGCCCAGGCCATTCCTTGGCTGCAATAAGCAGGAGAAAAGGTCAGAGCTCTTACTCATTTCTTTCCAGCGCATTTTCCAGCTCCTTCGTGAAGAGGCTCTTCTCTCCAATCTACACAGGAAAGAAGGAATATGAGGGATATTAAATAACCTATACCAACCTCATCACAAACAGCCACATTCAGTATGAAGTAAGAAGGGGTCGTTTACCTTAGAAAGAGCAGTGTCCAGGATCTTGTCTCCAGTTGTTGACATGGCAACTGTTCAAAGACAGAGCTTTTTAAGAGCAATGATACAGACCAGATAGGCCCAGACTCTAAGTCCCTGTGCTGGTAGCAGCAAGGAGGTACAGAGCTGCCGCCTTCTTCTACAGTTGTGAATGCAGGCTTCACATAGGTATAAGCGAGGTTAAGCACTAAGAGTACTCTGCAGTTAGCAGGAGTAAAGATTAGCCCTCATGCCTGTGAGCTGCCTTATTCCTCAGGATGCAAAGTAAGGAAAGGGCAGGCCATGAGTGGATGTGCCTAAGTACAGTTGTTTTAAGCAGAAGCCTCAACATGCCAAAATGCTTTCCCTGCTACTAGGCAGATGTTCAGCAGCCCTCTGATCAATACAGCATTGGGCTCCTCACTGCTCCCTGTGTGGTTAGTACTGTTTTTTACCTCAAACTTAGAAGAAAGCTATTTTATGCTACACAAGGCAAGAAGCAGCCTTGAACATGAACACAAGATGCATCTGCGCAGAGCCAGACTAATGCACAATTATGCTATGGAGTGACACTATTATCATTGATACAGAAAGTCAGGAACTCAATGCTCAGCAGCACATAGAATCTATCTTCTTGGTCTGCAGACGCTGGCCATGTGATCCTAACTCGATGAAACATTCAGATTTTCCACTTGCGCTAATGCCACCCTCTATTCTCTGTGGGCCCAGGGCTTCCTTTATAACGGATCTTACACCACCAAACCCATTCCTTTGAGCAGCCTTTGTATACCTACCAATCTCAAAATGAAGGTTGAGGTATTGTTTGCGGAGCATTTCCACCACACTGTCCGTCTGAATCCGAGCCAGCTGCAGATAAAAACAGAAGGCGAAGTTCCAGGTGAGATGGTATGTGTTCAAGTACATTAGCTAAAGGAAGCTTTCCCATTTTTAAACACAGTCAAATGTGCTCACCAAATCCTCCAAAATACAATCATTAATGCAAATAAACAGAAGTCTTAGCAAAGTGCTACACAAACCTTACCCCATCCTTGCATAATGATCAGAAAGCCTCACTGAATGAAGTATTCCATCTCTGCTTTACAGATGGACAAAGACAAAGTTGGAGTGACCCGTCTCATGGTCACACAATGAGTCAGTGGTAGGAGGAGAATGAGAGCACTGTAGAAGCACGGCAAACAAAATTTCCTCAGTTAGAAATAGTGATTCAAACAGAAGACTGGAAGTCAAAATGCCTGGGTTCTATTTTCAGCTCAGCTCCTGACCTGCTGTGTTCCGGGGGGCTAGTCATTTCAGCTCTTTGTGCCTCAGTGACATGATGTTTCAAGTGGAGCAGGATTTACCCCCACTACCTGGGAAGGTTGTGCCTTACCATCCGCAGTGCCCTCATTCAGTGAATGGAACTGGAGAAACACAATTATGTTCTTTTGTAATTTTTAAATGGATTCAGACTGAACATTGGGGACAGTGCTACAGAACTGGAACTGCATTCAAGGGCACTTATTGTTACAACAAACACAGACTACAAAGCCCAGCAATTCTCACCTCAGTGAGTGATAAGCTAAATTGCACCAGATCTGTTCTGTGCTTTTTATGAATGTGAAAGTTAACGTTGCTGTGTGATTTTGCAAGAAGCCAAGCTTAAAAGTTTGTCTGCAGGAATGATTGAGCTAAACCTGTGCACTGCTTGTGTTCTACGTGAACAGAGCTCGTCAGGCAGTTCTGCAGAAGGAGAGAAGCAAAAACTCAAAAAAAGGCAGGGCAGGTCACAGAGCCTGGAGGCAGTAAAAGGCTTCTGTACCCACAGAAGATGGGTAGGCATTTAATTTACGTTTTGAAAGGAGGTGGATCACATAAAATGGTCCACAACCACTATCCTATGCAAGCGTAAGGTAGAGGATTCCTCCATGCATCCTGACTTTGTGACAGGCAATGTAGTCTTTTTATCACAACTGAAGATTAACCAGGAAATCTAGTTTCTAATTTCTCTCTGCTACTATGCTCTGGGTGGCCTTGGGCAAGTCATCTATTTCCACATATATAAAATAAGTCCAACAACTTTCTCCTTTCTCAAGTGCTGAGAGAGCCTGGGTGAAAGGTACAGGTGTTGTAACTGCAAAGCATTGATAATGAGAATTATTCACAATGGCCTAAGATAATGGTTTTCGAACTACAGGTGCAGGATCACAGCGCCCCCTGCTGCCACTGCCAAAAGACTGGAATGCATTGTTGAAAGATATAATTGTTGCGTCATGGGCATAAATGATTTTTTTCAACTGGGTGCCCAGAAAAAAAAAGTTTGAAAACCACTGGCCCAGGCAACAGCACATGATAGAGAAAAGCCATGCCCCACCCCTGACTGTCCATCTGTTCCATCAGCTAGCCTCCCCCAGAGTAAAGAGTCATGCCTGTGCCCAACTTCCAGAGCAGGCATGATTACTTCAGAACAAAGGCCCAAGGCATATTTATCTCTCTTTGCAAACTTGCTCCTCCCAGCTGCAGCTAGATAGCAAGGAAGACCAGTGCATTTCTTATACCCTGCCTTCTCAGGCTCTGTGAGTGTTGAAGCAGCCTAAGTTTTGCCTCCATATAAGATACTGGGTCAACAGATATAGCAGAAGGCAGATACAGGGGGATCCTACTGAAAGAGGAATTCAGTCACCTCCATTTCCCAAGCTACTCCATGTTTGTTGATGTTGGAATGCTGCAGCTGACAGCCATGGGGACCAAGGTTCTGCTGGTTCAGAATGGGTACAGCCCAAGTGGCAGCAGCTGTAACAACATGCCTCAGCCTCAACACAGAAGGATCCCCTGCAGGAGAGCTCAGTCTCATGGCCCATCCAATCTCTGACCTTCTTACTGGGTTGGCCAACAATGAGGCTAAGTACAGGGCAACACTGACGACAGAATACTGCCATTTTAATTCACAAAAGATCATTCTTTGGCAAATATACCATTCTTTTCCAGTCTAAGGAGGACTTGGGTTTTTTTGATATGAGAAAACACTCACTTGCATAAACAAATACAAGTATATTTATTTCCATCTAATAGTGCTTGTGCTTAATCCAGCTATCTACTTCACTAATACAAACAAATGAAGCTTCATACTCCAGACCTTCTGCAAGCTAGCTATGAATTGTTCCCCATTTTACAGACAAGAAAATGGTAGCACAGATCAAGAAAGAGCAAAATTTTCAAAAGTGTCCTCTACTTTGGGTGCCCAAACTTGAAATTTCTCAAGCCCAATTTGCATTCACAACTTCCAATGACTTCAATGAAGAGTTGAGGGAACTCAGCACCTCTGAAAATCAGGCTCTAAAGACTGTGCAGACAAACTCAGAAGCCACTTCTGAAGATGTGGCCCTAGGAGATTCTGGGGGCTTTTCGCCTTCCTCTGTAGCATATGGCATGGCTCACCTGCTGGTGAATTCTCTGTATCTTAAAGTCCTTAAATCATGATTTGAGGACTTTAATAACCCACTCATAGGTTAGAGGCTTATTGCAGGAGTGGGTGGGTGAGGTTTTGTGGCCTGCATTGTGCAGGAGGTCAGACTAGATGATCATATTGGTCCCTTCTGACCTCAGAGTCTATGAGACTTGCCATAATCATCAGTAAGTCAGCAGTCAAGGTGGGAAAACAACAACAAGAACATACTGATTAGTAGTCTTTCACTTTAGCCACTAAACCAGGGGTAGGCAACCCCCAGCATGGGTGCTGACAGTGGCACACAAACCATTTGGAGCAGCACACAGCACCCTTTTCAGCACCACAGAATTGCCGCTCCTGCCACTGAAAGCAACTCCAGGAGACTTCTTTCAGAGGTGGCTGGGGCACAGAGGATCCCTGCCATGCCCATGACCCAGGTAAGCCACATGAAGAACCCTCCCAGACTGGATCCTCTCCATGGCATGCGGCCATCAAAAGGAGCCAAGTCCGGGTGTCTTCTTTCCATAGCATTCCTGGAGACCCCAGGCTCACCACCAAGAGGAACTGCTCCAGGCTGCTGCTTTCAGCAAGCAGTTCCTTTCAAGTGCATGCCTGGGAAGCCCTTCTCCTCCACACCCCATCTGTGGCTGCCACCTTCTTTTTTTTGGCGGCAGAGGGGGGCTGCTGGGATTGGCTGAGGGTCAGAGACGAGGAGCTGGCACAGGGCTTAGCAAAGGTTGCTGACCCCCTGCACTAGACAACATTTCCCTCATAAACAGGAAACCTGAAAGACATTGGACTTCATTTAAGTTTATCTATAAATAATAAAGAGAGACATGTTTTCTCCCAGAGGGAAATTGTTGCACATTATATTTTTAAAGCTGAAATTAGCCATCCAGATTGTCTATTTTTAGGAGATCTGCCACAGGCTCTCTAGTCACAGGTTTTCCCTCAAATAGAGACTCAGCAATATGGCCAAACCAAAACAGAAGCTAATACAGCACGCAGAAACTCACCTGGCTCTTTCTGGTGCCCACTCGGATAACTCTTTTTTTCAGGCCATCTTCATCCTGCAAAGAACATGTTCACATATTTCAAAAATTAAAGCAAATCTCCCAAACCCATAATTGTGCATGTTTTCCTTCCAGCTTTCTGTGTTGACTCAGACCTCATAATACCTCTCAGGAGCAGTTGAACATTTCCCATATAGCACCCACATCTTCAGAGGCTGAGCAAAATATCAAATGTTTAAATTAACACAAGACTGATTTGCAAAGAGCATAAATTCCTGTTGATAAATGTGCAGCACTTCCCAGAAGGCACTCAACACTTGCAGCATTGGGCCTGAGAGCAGAGTTCTGTAAAAAAATACCAGTTTTAGCACACACTACTGTGAATAGTCTTACTGACATGAATACTGACTTTCACAGTAAGCATTTGGAGGATATGGCTCCACATGCATCGTACTGTGAAGTTCTTAAATGTTCAGCTAGTCACTAAAAGCCATTGAGATAACATTTGGTCCTTAGATAGAACTTTTCACCATCGAAATGCGGTACAAACATTAACTAACTTCTGCATAGTTACAGACATCTTAAAAAAGGATCAAACTTTTATTTAATAACCAGCTAGGAATGAACCATTCAGCATGTAGCAGAATTAGAGCAAAAGCAGTATAGTCACTTTACTCTCTCATCCACTCCTTTACATTTAAGAACTATATTTTAACTAAGAGAAACAGTGCAGATAATGCTTAACTTGTAATTTTTTTCTAAAAATTGGGAAGTACGGTACCATTGTTTGGCTTTTGCTCCCCCCCCCCCCCCCCAAACCATAGAAGGCAGATGAGTAGATTTTAACCCTGGCCTGTTGAACAATCCTGACAGATCTGCTACAAGATATGTATAGTTTTATTATGCAATATATAATTACCATGAACTATCCAAGCCCTGAAGAATGCAATGGCTGTTCCTTTACCTGATTGTTCCTTGGTGTCCTGTTCTCCATTGCTATGGACTTTTCCAACCCCAACGCCTGTAATGTGAAAGAGAAGAAAACACTTCTTGAACTGAGAAAGAGGAGAGGAGGGAAGTGATCACCTCTGCTGTCTAACAGAGTCTATGCCAGACCATGTGCTAGAGAGAAGGGCTGTTCCGTTTGTGAACCAGACACTTCTGGTATAGCATGGGCATGCAGATAAGAGGTGACAGGCATTAGGAGATTGGGAGAGAAAGGCCTTCAGCAAGCAGGAAGGGGTGTGACCAGCACTTCGGAATGGAAGTTACCAGTGCTGCAAAGAAGGGAATTCAGCTGCAGCAGCTGCTTTAGCAGCGCTGTCCAGCTTCTCTATGGGAAAATGAAATGTTGCTCAATCATTAGGAAGAAGGGATGGCAGAAGGAGAACTTCCACCCCTCAGTGGCACCCCCTAAGCTCTTTGCTGCCTGCTATACTTCCAGCTCAGTGTGTGTTCACTAATGCATCATCCATCAGAGCAGTCACAAGATGACTGTTTTCATAAGGGAACAATGTTCATCTTCACCAAGATACTCTTTTGGGGAAGAGAGGACACCACACATGCCTTTGTACAGGCACCCCAATTCTAATTACCAGCCATCTTTAGGCAAGAGAACACAATTTCTTCTCAACAATCATGCTCACTCTCACAGAAAGCAAGCTAGGTGGACTGACAAAGGGCTTTACCCAGAACTCTACCACTGATTCGCTGGGAAATTTTGAGCAAGTCACTGAATTACTCTTCCTCAGTTTCCCTACCTGTAAATAACCACTTGAAAAGTGCATTTGACTTTTCAAGTAGACTAATATTAAATAAGGCCTCATATACTAGTGAGTAGAGTTAAACCTTCATCCTTATCTCTGAGCTCCAAAGTGGTCCCAACCCAGTGGAAAACCACTTTTGTTGAAACCTTTGTCTGACAGCAGGCCTAATAAAAATACTCTCAGTCCTTACACAGAACTGGACCTTCAGAGCATTAACTAATTTGGTTTCCACATCAGCAGTTTTGAACCTGCTTCAGCCTTAATCTAGGATTCTGAATTTAGCCACATGTTCATAGATCACAATTATCAAAATAGGCATAATCTTTAGTTTTCATGGGGGAGGCTCAGTCTACTCCCAGGCAACACAAATTCTGTTCAGTTTTAGGATGTGTATTGTTAAGTGCCCGAAGAGAAACTGTCAAATGCAAAATAGTTCCCATTCAATCACATTGCATGAAGGTGCACGTATACAAATGCAACAGGTCTAAATATTTAACATGGGTGAACTAGAGTGCTTGGTATTAAATAATAATAGTAATTAAACAAGCATCACAGAATCTCTGTGGAACAATGGAAATCATGGGGACACGGTAAACCCAAGGTCCAAAGTATACATGAATGACAACGGATTGCACTGGTGGAGGTGTGGGATCACGTGTAAAAGAAAGCACAGAATCGAAGATAGTAAAACCCTTAAATGAATAAAACCATACTTTGGAATCTCCATGGATAAAAGTGCCATGCTTCAATAACAAGCATGTAGCAGTAGGAAAACATTACTGACCATCTAACTAGGATGGTGACTGATTGTAAAATGTTCAGGGAGAATAGAAACACTAAAAAAACAGAACACATCCCCATGTTAACTGGGTACTTCACCTCACATTAAGTCACAGATAAAATTTCTACATTCTATTAGTGATTGCTTGTTGAGGCAGCTAGCCCTAGCACCCAAAATGGAAGTGACAATTCTTGGTTTATGTTACTATACTTATTGAAGCATAGGGTCTGGTCCAAGAGGTGCATATAGCTGAACTGCTCAGTAACAGTAGCTATAATGTAACTAAATTTAACATCCTTGCAGGAAGGAAACACCAAAGAAACCTGTAGTAGTAGCAATTAGCTTCAAAAAGGGGAACGACACAAAAAATGAGAGCTAAATAAAAGAAAAATCACAGATGTGAAATGCTTTGAAATGAAATGTGGATTTTTTAAAAACCACCAAAATAGAGGCTCATACCTAATATATAGCCCAAGGGCAAAAAAAACAAAACAAAACCAAAAACAAAAACAGCACACCCTAATAATGGAACCAAAACTGCCACTGTAGCTAAACAACAGAGCAGAAAAGAGACAAGTCCTCCTTCGTTTAAAGTCTGGAAATAAAATCCTACTGAGAAAAACAGAAAAAAGCATAAACTCTGGCAAGAAAAGTATGGGGAGAGGCTGGGGTTTGGATTTTTTTTTTTTTTTTTGTCTTCTCTTTATTGGAAGTTTTTTGACAGGGGGTGGTTTTTGTTTTTTTTAAAGGACATCAGAAGCAGGAAGCTGACAAATCACCTAGAGAGGCCCCCTGAATCAACAAGGTGCTAAAGGCAAACTGAAAGAAGACAAGGCTGTTCAGGAAAAGCTAAATGAATTCTTTCGCACCACTCTTCATTGCAGAAAATGTGAGAAATCATGCCTCACCAATCTACTAGAATTCTTTAAAGGGAGCACCACACATGTGGACACGGGTGACTGAGTGGACATAAGTTCCAAAGGCGTAGTCATGTTGGTCTAGTTCAGTAAAACAAACAAGGAGTCATGTGGCACTTTTAAAGACTAACAAAGTTCATGCAATAAATAAATTTGTTAGTCTTTAAAAGTGCCACAGGACTTCATGTTTGAGTGGATATTTTGACTTTGGCAACACCCCTCCCCAAAGACTCTTAAAGAAATTAGGCAATCATGGAAGAAGAGGGAAGGTCCCGTCATGGATCAGTAACTAGTTAAAAGCGAGAAAACAACAGGTAGGAATAAATGGTCCATTTGCACAGCAGGAAGAGGTAAGCAGTGAGGTACACCAAAGATCTGCACTAGGACCTGTGCTTTTCAACATATTCCTGTGCAATCTAGAAAAAGACATAAGCAGTGAGGTAGTGGAAAGTTACAGATAATATAAAAGTACTCAGGACAGTTAAGTTAAAAGCTTACACCAAAGAATTACAAAGAGATCTCTAAACACTGGGTGATTAAGGAACAAAATAGTAAATGAAATCCAGTGCTGATAATGCAAAATAATGCACATTGGAAAATATATCCCAAATATGCATACAAAATGAGGGGCTCTAAATTAGCTGTTGCCACTCAAGACAGATCTTGGAATCATTATGGCTAGTTCTTTGAAAACATCTGCTCAATGTGCAGTGGACATCAAAACAGCTGACAATGTTAGGAACTGTTAAAAGTATATTATGCCCACATCTTGAAAACTGCATGAAGTTCAGGTTACACCATCTCAAAAAGAATATATTATACTTGAAAAAAGTATAGAAAAGGGCAACCACCATTAGGGGGTAGGGAACAGCTTCCATATGATGAGAAATTAAAAAGACTGGGACTGTTCGATTTAGAAAAGAAACGACTAAGCGGGGATAGGTTGAGGTCTATAAACCAGTGAAAGATGTAGAGAAATAGAATAAGGAAGTGTGTTTTAACCCTTCACATAATATAAACATTAGCAGTCACCCTACAAAATTAAAAGGCAGCAGATTTATAAAATATTAAAGGAAGTATTTCTTCACATAACACACTGTCAACCTGTGGAACTCCTTCTCAGAGGATGTTCTCAAGGCCAAAACATTAACTGGGTTCAAACAGGAATTAGATAAATTCATGGAGGAAAGATCCATCACTGGCAATTAGCCAAAGATGGCCAGGGACACAACCCCATGCTCCAGGTGTCAATAAATCTCTGGATGCCAGAATCTGGGAATAGATGACAAAAGATGAATCACTCCATGATTGCTCTGTTTTGTTCATTCACTACAAAGCCTCTGGCATTGGCCACTGTCAGAACACAGGATACTGGGCCCAATGGACAATTGGTCTGATCCAGTATAGCCAGCCTTATGTTTCACCACCTCTCACTGTGCTTCCTTTCCCTAAACTACATATGGCCCTCTCCTCAGCCCCACAAGCCTCACAAACCAGCAAGGTTAAATCTCTGGAAGGAGATGTCAGATACATTCAGTAGCAAGGGCTGAAATTAATTTTTAATGACAGTCCACAAGCCGAAGTAGGTGTTAGGGACTTTGCATGTTAGTCAATGCACAGAACTTCCACTGAGATCAACAGCAGGTTTTCACAAAATTCAGTAGCAGAGTCTGGCTTTTATATAACAAAAGAAATGTGGTTTTTATTTGCTCAGGCCCTTACTGTCACATTCACCATTATACAACTAGGAAATCTGCTCCTTTTCACGCATATCATTTTTGACTTTGACAAGAGAGACTTGACTTACAAAGAGAGACTGAAGGAACTAGACTTATTTAGTCTACAGAACAGAAGACTGAGGGAGGATTTGATAGCAACCTTCAGCTACTTGAAGGGGTGCTCTAAAGAGGCAGGAGCTAGGCTGTTCTCAGCAGTAACAGAGAACCGAACAAGACGCAATGGTTTCAAGCTGCAGCTAGGGCAGTCGAGGTTGGATATTTGGAAAAACTTTTTCACTAGGAGGGTGGTGAAGCACTGGAATGGGTTACCTAGGGAGGTGGTGAAATCTCCATCTTTAGAAACATTTAAGGCCCATTAGACAAAACCCTGGATGGGATGATTTAGCAGGAGTGGTCCTGCTTTTAGCAGGGGGTTGGACTAGATTACCTCATGAGGTCCCTTCCAACCCTATGATTCTGCCCTCCTTTCCCTGTTTCTGCCCTTCAACCCTGTCTTCATGTATTTTCTCTTCTCTTCCTTCTGGACTTCCTTCCTAGCAGCAACTCCCAATTCCCACAGCCAGAGATTTCACTTTCATCCCCTTCCACATACCACTCACAAATTGGTCACCAATTAAATAATTAATGCTAACATTCAAGTGTCATTAGAAGGCTTAAAAATGAACACTCCATTGAGGTTAATGGGAGAGATCACACCTCACAAAGCCATTGTGTTTTAAATTGTCTGCAGATTCAGGAAGATTATAAATGGATGCATTCTTCTTGGTCCACGCTTGGAAAGGTTCCTTCATAGCCACAAGGGCTAGAAATCTCTTTTTTTTTTTTTTTTTTTTTTTTTAAATTAAATACTAGATTCTGCCAAATCCACACATAATTATCAAAGAAAACAGGATGTTTGACATCTCTGATCCAGACAGTGACATATTTCAATGCTACATCCCTCACCAGGTTATGAGGAGAACTCATCAGTTCATTTGACATATAACATTTTTACAGACAAGGTCACTGATGTCCTAGGTGTGAAACTGACCAGAATGTCCAAGCCCAGCCGCTGCAAGCCCATACAGCTGATTCCCATTCCCCACGAGGAGCAGGATGAAAAGCCCATGGCTCTTGGTCTCCACTCTCAGCTGGGGGCCTGGTCCAGAAGCCTACGTGCATCTCCAACTGCTCCTAATTAGGGCAGTCTTCTGGATTACATAGCTGAGTTGTGAAATTTACACGGCAATCAGTTATAGAGGAGAGCAGGGAACAAAGAAGCCCCACACACTTTCCCCTGGCTCCTGGAGGGGAAAAGATAGGGGGAAGTCACTGCATAGCTTTTCCTGTCTCCAGGAAGGGAGAAAGGACTGCTGGGTGGGGCGGGGGGGGGGGCAGTCTCTATGGAGTCTGGGTGCAGAATAATAGGGATGTACTCCCCCTACCCAAGGAAGGCAGTGTGGACATTAGCTGCTACTGCAATTATTTCTTAAGAGTAGACAAGGGCTTAGAAGGCGGCTTGCCTTGCGTTTGGTCTGCATATCCTTCTCATGAAGCACATGGATCTTCCCATCTCTAGTCAACACGAAGAGAGATCCCCACTCTTCTAAGACATCCACCACATCATCAAACACTGAGCTGTAGGCGATGAACTTGGTACCCAGGTCGTAGATATTTAAGATTTGCTTGTCAGAGTTCTGTGGCTCACTGCCAGCAAATTCTGATCTAGATTGAAAAAGGAAGAATTTAACCCATGTTTTCCTTGATTTCTAAGCCTGATTCTCAGCAGCATCTCCTTCACACCTTTAGATCTGGAATACAAAACTCTGAACAACCATGTGAGTATGTGGTATGTTGTCAGCTCACATGCTAGATGGGAGAAATATTAATGTTATAAAAGATCTGGATGTTCGTGCATGTTGCTACCCATAAATAATGATTGGATTCTGTAGAGTTAGCAGAATTCACAGCCACCTTTGACCAGTCAAACCCATCCAAGTCACTCCCACGCTAAAGTGATGTCAGTAAAACACTGTGACGAATTTTGGGGAACCCAGCATCATGAGTCACCCTCTTACCAACCCTGCCTCCACTTAGAAAGAGACTTGCTTGTTCTCAACTTGGTGAGAGTCCTCCGACAGTTCCACTCTCAGACTCCGATCTCCTTCGGGCTATGCCACCACTTACATTGCTTTGCTTGTTAGCTATAAGTGCAGCAAAGTACCTGAGCCCTTTCAGACCATTCCCCTGTAGCATTCAGCCCTTATCCACTGAACATTCACAGTGATACCAGCTTTGCTGTCCCAATGCAACAGTGTAGGCACCAGTTTGAACGATTCAATTCACGATCTGCTGGCCCATACCACAGCACTGAGCTACAGTTATAGGGAGAACAATCATCAAAGATCAAGATTTAATGAGATAGCAAGTAAGGAGAAAGGAAACAGAGGGATACCACACAAAACAAATCAGAAAACCATCCCTAGAGACTAAACTTAATTCAGCTGTCTGACCTGTCCTAATAAGTTGATCCTAGTCCAGAGCCTTTTTACAGGGTTTTCAACCAAACCTGGCTGAAATCTTATTTTCATGAATGTAATCACACCACCCTGTTACTTCCTGGGCAAAAGAATAAAGGATGGTTTCCCTGTTCTCCAATTATAGTCTAATAAACCTTTGAAGTGTGTCCCAAGATAAGGCTCTTTCCTCCACTGCCAGTCTTCTCTTCCCATTAAGCCCCACAAATTTTTTCCTCTCCTGAGACAATATTCAATTTACACGTCAATAGACAGAGGAAAAATATCTTTGATCCAGCAGGAAACCAACACTTCACATCTGCTGGGAATTATTGCCGTTCTATCAACTACAAGAATATACTCCAGAATATATATAGCAAACTCTTTACATTACAGCCATTTATACAGTTTACGATGATAATCATAAGCATTTAAAAATCTCATGTGATATTCTGCATGGATGAATACTCTGAAAGCAGCAGGCCTGGTAAGAGAGGCTGTCACAGAACAATGATCCCTTTGCCAGCTGGGAGCACTTGGGCTCAGTATCACAAGAGCCTTGCACAACAAAGCACCAGAGGAGCTGCAAAGAACAAAAGAACCTCACAGTGAATACAACTAAAATGGACTCATCTCCTCTCTCGAGTCTTACTTTGGAGGCTCCTTCCAGGCCTTGGAAACAATGATGAGGTATCCCCGATACCAATGAACGATTAACTTCTGCCCCTCAAAGGCAAAGCATGGCCCACGCTCATCTGGCTGGTAGAGATACACACATTCATTTCCTGCCACAATGAACTGGAGGTCCTGGGAGGGGTCGCTGAGGGTGGAGCAGCGCAAACCGCAACCATGTGTGTCAAGCTCCAGGGGAGGATAATCCTTCACTGACAGCGTGTAGGACTGTGGAGGAAAGATGACTTTTCAGATGTTGCACTAAACCACAGAGTGGTGATAAACAGCCAGGGGCTATTACAATCAGTGAGCCAGAGACTAGCTTCCACTACTGCTTTGTCAAGCCAGTGTCTTACCTGAATGTTCTCCGTGGTGACAACAAAAAGGTGGGTGATTTTGCCAGACTGGCGGAAGGCAAGGCCAGTGACTGGGCAACTGCCCTCATGCAAAATCTGGGTCTTACTGTGTTGGTCTCTTGTGATATCCCCTTTTGTAAGCACCACACTTCCATCTGCAGAACCTGTTGAAGGAAAGAACAAAAATGTTTATTCTGACAGTGCTTCCCAAACATATACTAGTATCAGGGCCAAAGCATCTGTAGTTAGTTGAATCCTTCTTGTGGCTTCCCAGCCAGCTATGCCTACTGGGATGGTTCCACGCTCTTCTCACTTCACAGACCCATGTATCAAACCCCTTTCTTGAGTGAGGCCTACTGGAATCTCTTCATGGCCATTTCATGGCTCACTGCAAGGCCTTCCTGTTTGAGAAAGTTTAAACTGTTTCTCCTACACACACCTCCTTCATGGATTGTATCCTTTTATAGCTCCTTTTTGTTTTGCTTTGCTGGAACAGATGTCTATCTCACTGGAATCAGTTTTCTGTAACTGCTGTTTTGAGTCACATAACAGTTCAGAGATACATTACAAATGCTACAAAAAATCAATGCTGTAAAGTGGACGAAAACTAGCTAGTCAAAAGTTCCATTTTAAAACATGTCTCTGAGCAAGTTAGTGATCTATGACAAGATGTTCTTTCTTATCCCATAACTATTTAGTTTGCATAGTAAGCCTTTGATGATGGACCTTGTCAAAGTCTTCCAGAGAGTCCAAGCACACTATGTTCACTGCTTCATTCTTTCCGCATGCTTGTTCACACCCTCAAAGAATGGTAATAAATTGGTGAGGCATGACCTCACTTTACTAAAGCCATGCTGACCTTCTTCCCCAGCAGCCCATGTTCATCTGTGTGTCTGACAATTCTGTTCTTTACTATAAATTTAACTGATTTGCTGGTACTGAAGTCAGGCACATTGGTCTGTAATTGCCAGGATCACCTCTGGAGCTCTTTTTAGATCCTCATATTGCGTTACACTTCTATGAGGCTGTGATTACCTGCCCTTCAGTCCTCTGGTACAGAAGCTATTTTCAGAGATAGATTACATTACAGGATGAGTGTCAGTTAGTTGTTCTTCAATTTGATACTTCAGTTCCTTCAGATTTGGAACACAAAAATAGCTTTGATGCAATTATTTCTCCCAGATCCTCCTTACTGAACACAGATGCAAAGAACTCATTTAGATTCTCTGCAATGGTTTTATCTTCCTTGATTGCTCTATTAACAACTGTGTTCTTTAGTGGCCCTGCTGTCCATGGCGCACACATCCTTATCTTCTGATGTTTTTTTCTGTTTTTAACAAGTTGCTTCTCAAGTTCCTTCTTAGCATGCCTTCTTATATTTTTACAATTAACCTAAACTATTTTATGCTCTTTTTTAGCATCCTTATTAGGATGCAGCTTCCAAATTTAAAAGGATGCCTTTATGGCTCCAAAACCTTCCATTATTCTGTTGTTTAGTCATAGTGCCTTTCTTTGGTCCTCCTATTATTTTGTCAGATTTGGGGGTAAAATTAATCTGAATCACTATCATGGTGTTTTTAAATAGTTCCCAGGGTGCTCACAGCAGGCCCTGATAAACGGATGTTTCTTCTTGCCATAGCAACTAGTTTTAGTGGCCAGTCGCCTCGCTCCATTGCAGAAATGTAAGGGAGAAGTGTCTTCTGGCAAACAAAAGTAAAATTGCTGGCACCTAGCTGTGAGCCAATTTTGTCCACCCCAGCTTACAGGCATTTAACTTTTGTGATAGCTCCTTCTAATTTCTGTCTAACCAGTATCCTCACTTTTGTATAATTCTGCTTTTTAAAGTTAAATGTTACCCTGATGAGACTTCTGGTATTATCCTTCCTCCAAGGATGTTAAATTTGATTACATTATGGTCGTTATCATCAGGCAGTTGAGCTGCTGTTAGTTTTTGAACAAGATCCTGTACGCCACTTATGACTAAATCTAGAACCGCCTCTTCCTGTGTGGGTTCAAGAACTAACTTTTTCAAGTAGGATTCATGGTCTCTTGAAATTTCACCTCTGGAACACAACCCAATGTGACATTTACTCAGTTGAGGCTGGTTGAAATCACCTATTATGACTGTGCTTTCTCCTTTTGTAGTCTCTCTAACCAAACCTAGCATTTCAGAATTGCTGTTGCTATCCTTGTCAGGTTGTTGGCAGTTTATGTCCACTACTATAGTCTTTTCAGTCAAGCATGCAACTACTATCCATAGAGAGTCTACAGTACAGTTTGTTTAATTTAAGACTTGCGTCTTATTTGACTATGGTTTCTTTAATATACAATGCTATGCTCCCACAAGTGTGACCTACTCAATCATTTCTAAATTTTTAACAATGTAGTGTTACCATACTACAAAAACCACTCTCATTCACCTGAACAAAAACTAAATTTAATTTCAAGATTATCTGGGTGTCATTTATACTAATAATTTTTAATCCACATTAATTTAAATAAAAAGTTGGAATATTGCTAAATAAAGTATGCACTTACCTTTCAAATGTCAAGAAAGCATTAACGCTTGACAAGTAAATTATGCTAATAATCAAGATTTCCTGGCCTTAAGGAATTAATTACTGGCATTCTCAAAGTAGTGTAAGCTACATTCTCTTTAAGATGAAAACTAAGCAACACGAAAATGTCAGAACACTCTTTATTATCTTCTATATGACCAACCCCTTTGCATTTCTTGATAGTAACGTCAGAATGTGTTTGGTATTTTCAGGATGCATTTGCTTTCCACTTACCAATAGCCATGAAGTTAAGATCCTCATGGACAGTTAAGCAGGACACAACAGCGGGTTTGTTACCCGGTATTGCTGGGAAAATTCTTGTACAGAGAGGATTTCCACCATCTTGTTGCTCTAAGTTCCAGACTTTTACCTGAAAACACAGACGAAATGCAAGTCAAAACAGTTGTAAGATGTATTGGCGCCATAACATGGGCTCTTTGAAGTCAAAAGCCTGGAATTTGGCACACTGTTTTTAGAACAAAGACATTCCCAAACTAATCCCAATACATTGCTCTTTCTCAGACATGCACACAAGATGGGCTCACATCCTCTTTGTCATTGACTCACCAGAGGGTTAAGTCCTTCTTCATCCTCACCAACAGAAACCAAGATACTGTGCTGCTTCAGCTGGTACAGATGAGTCACCCTCAGCTTGTAAGCCTGGAAACTGCTAAGCTGAAGGGAGCGTGACAAGAACCAGATCTGACCTTCTACATGTAGATCACAGTCAAGGAACTCACAAGATAAAAGTGACACTAGATGCATTACAACCAAACCCTTCTTACTGACAGCTGGCCAAACATGTTTATCTTATCTATAGTTCCAGACAGTAAGGTGAGCTCAAAGTAACAAAGTATTTAGAGCAGTGTTTCCCACCCAGTGTGCCCTGAGGCCTAAGCAGATGTGCCATGGAATTTTTTGAAAAACTACTCAAAGTTCTGGATTGGCTCATGAATATTCATGAAGTCAGTGGGAGACTATATGGTGGTGTGCCTCAAAATAATGAAAGGTATCTAGGTGTGCCACAGCAGAGGAAAGGGTGGGAACCACTGATTTAGACAACACTTAATGTGCAAGTGACCAAAAGCTGGAAGAAGATGCTTTCTGTTTGCCAAAGCACAACTGAAAATATAGCAATGGATCTGTGCACACCTAACAGGGCATCTTTTTGACTCCCAGTGAGAAGCACCTCACAGGAGGCTTTCAGAATCGTCCTGTAATGAACCCTGGTGTATTTCAAGATGACGGCAATCACTTTGTTTCTAGTATACAAATGAAATACTTTTGCCTATTAGACTCCTCCTGGTACTTAGCAATAGGAACTGTCAGCCACACAAAACACATTCACAAGTATATTCACATGCATTGTGCAACCAAAAAAAATGGCCTACACTTCCTAAAGCCTAACAGATACCAGGCCACCAAAACCACTCCCAGCGGTTTCAGGAAATGGTTAACATCCCAGTTAACTACCTAAAACTCCGTTTTATAAGAGAGGAATATTCTAAAGTTTGGCTACACCATAAACCTCTCACACACTTCCTTTCTCTTTCTCCACAAAACACATAAAGCAAAGGTGGTAGTGTAAGCATCTCCTGCTCCAAACCATCAGTGTGACTCAGCCCATTCAGAAGGGCCATTCGCCAGCAGATGTTGTGTTCAGGCTACACAGCTCATCCCTGAACCCTTCGGTGCAATGGATAAGGGAACCACTTATACCAGTGGTTTTCAAACTTTTTCTCTCAGAACACAGTTGAAAAAAATTCATTTATGTCCACAACCCAACAATTACATCTTTGAGCAATACATTCCACTCTTTTGGTGATGGCAGCAGGCGGTGCTGTGACTCAGCAGCTAAGGGTCTGCAATCCAGTACTGGTTCCCAACCCTAAGTTTGAAAACCACCGACTTATTCTGATTGTGATGACCAATTTTCTACAGTGACCCAGACAACCATAAAAAAACAGCCTACCCTCTGTGCTGTTAATCCCAAACGGTGCAATCCAGTGCGGTTTTTTGTTTGTTTGTTTTAAAAAAGAAGAGGTGCTAGTATTCAGCCAGGGTCTTAGGATTCTTGCCAACAGTGGCGGGCACTGGGGCCACTTCACTAGGGAAAGAAAGATGCCAGTATTCAGTACCCACTAAAAAAAAAGCCCTGGCGCGACCTCAGTGGACCTTCCCACTGGTTGGCAGCAGCAAGGAGCACAATCTTGCGTATTTCAATCAATCAATCAATTCATAGGGCTGGAAGGGACCTCATGAGATCATCAAATCCAACCCCCTGGGAGTTGAACCCAGAACCTTCTGCATGTTAAGCAGAGGTGCTAGCCACTACACTACTTAAAGACTCACTTTAACCCTCAAAGAGGTCAGTGCACTCGAGTGCCACCCCACGGTGCTGCCGCCCCGGAAGGGTGTGGAGGGAGGCACCGCAACTTTATCCCTATCCTCCAGCGCTTAACATGGGCGGGGGACATCTTCGTTTCACTGCCCCACAACTGATCCACACAAGCCGGGGAGGCCGCCAGGGACAGGGAGAGAGTCCGGGCTGCGGGAAGGATATCCCCGAAAACAAGGCTGCCTCTGCCCGAGTCGCAGACGGTGATGCCCGCGGGGAGGGCGAAGGGCTTCGCCCCATCGGGCCCGGCCGGTTCCTTCACCGTCTCCTTGTCAAAGAACGTGAACCGGCGCCACTGCATGGGCGCCGCCATCTTGCCACTGGGAGGAGGGAGGAGTCAGGTGACCAGGTCGCCACGCCCCGCCGTCCTGAGCACGTGACTGAGGCCTGGGGCTTTGTCACGTGGGACACGCGCTTGCCCCTGCTGCTGCCGGGAACTGTAGTTCTCACGCTTGCGCAGGGCGCGAATGGCTGGGAGATTCTGCCAGCATAGCCACGTGCCGCCCTGCTCCTGCAATCCCCAGTCCGACGCATTGGGCAGTACTGTGAATGCCAGCCGGGAGAGGCAACTGCAGCTTGTTCGCAGGAGTTGAGCTAAGGTCGGGAAAGAGTTTGCAAAATCGAGGTCTGAGCATAAAAGATAAAGTTTGCTGCTTTTTTGGCTGGGGGTTGGACTAGGTCACCTCATGAGGTCCCTTCCAACCCTATGCTTCTATGATGAGACCAAGCTAGGAGGCAAGGAGGGGTTGCAACTGCTGTGAAGAATAGGATCACAATTCAAAATGATTTGGACAAATCGGTGAAAGGGTCTGAGGTAGGAAAGAACAATCAGATGCCCGTAGACCAGGGGCACCGCTGGTGCCAGGCACACGGGGCCCGTGCCCCAAATCCAGGTGTCAGTGCTCCAGGTCCTGCGGGACCCCACCTGTCATGGTCTCCAGCCCAATCAGGCCGTTGATCCCGGACCCAGCTGCCCACGGCCACTTCCCCAAGGTTGGGCGGTGCCATGGCCACGGCTGCCATTCCTGGCCCCGTCCCTGGCCCGGGATCTGGGGCCCACCCGGCCGCAGGCACGGTAGCCACTCCTGTCCCTGTCCCTGGCCAGTGCCCTGGGTCCTTCCCCGGGGCAGCGATGCTCCTGACATATACAAAATGGGCAATGACTGCCTAGAAAGGAGTACCGTGGAAAGGGATCCGGTTGTCATAGTGGACAACAATAATATGATACTGTTGCAATAAAAGCAAACATCATTCTGGGATGTGTTACCAGAAGTGTTGTAAGAAAGACATCAGAAGTAATTCTTCCAATTTCAAAAGGGATAGCTGTGTTAGTCTAGTCCAGTAAAACAACAACAAGGAGTTGTGTGGCATTTTAAGACAAACAGATTTATTTTTTGCGTGAGCTTTCGTGGGAGAAGATCCCACTTCCTCAGATGCTGAGGAAGTGGGATCTTCTCCCACGAAAGCTCATGCAAAAAATAAA
>ML682025.1:30539381-30641868 GCA_007922195.1 Podocnemis expansa | reverse complement strand
TTTATTTTTTGCATGAGCTTTCGTGGGAGAAGATCCCACTTCCTCAGCATCTGAGGAAGTGGGATCTTCTCCCACGAAAGCTCACGCAAAAAATAAACCTGTTCGTCTTAAAGTGCCACACAACTCCTTGTTGTAATTCTTCCACTCTACTTGGCCCTGATTAGGCCGCAACTGGAGTATTACGAGGAAACGGAGAGGGGAAATGATAATTTTCAAGCATGCAAGAGTTTGTCATGGGGGGGAGGGAGAAAATTGTCCTCAACTGCTGATGATATGACAAGAAGCAATGGGCTTAAACTAGAGTCAGGGAGGTTTAAGTTGGACTTTAGGTAAAAATTCCTAATAGTCAGGGTGATTAATCACTAAAACAAGTTGCCTGCACAGGTTGTGGAATCTCCACCACTGGAAGTTTTTAAGAGCAGGTTAGAGAAGCACCTGTCAGGGATGATTAAGAGGGACTTGGTCCTGCTATGAGTCCAGGGGACTGGACTCAATGACCTCTCATGATCCCTTCCAGTTTCTATGACTCAAAGATACAGACCACAGTGTGGTAGCCACACCCAGACACATGACTCACTCCTATCTGCTCATGACTTGAATCTTAGCTGGCAGGAACACATTTCCAATCCCTACAGCCTTACACAAGGTGTTTTGTCCAGCTGCCCTTGCTCCTATTCAGATCAGAGTGGTTCAGAAGATCAAAAGAACACAGGAGGAACACGTCTGCAATGGTATTAGAGAGTCTTAGATATCCTGGCTCATCTACAGATAAATCTTTAGTCCTTTTACATCATTGCACATACCACTCCAAACTAATCTCAGAAGACAGTAGGTTCAAAAGTTAGAAAAAAGTTTTAAATGCCTAAAATCTTGCATTTTTGTCTGTGGGGTAGTTTGATGGACCCAGGTTACAATAATGCAGGCACGATAATAGCAACAAAACCCAAATATTTCACAGAAATAAGAGTCCTGTTTTATTTCAACCTAAAGCCACTTTTGTTCTCAGCTGTAGAACGTTAATTCATGATAGAATTAATTTTACATTACAGAACCACATTTGATAGCAAGAAAAAACTATAGCATTCTCATTTTGCCAGTGGCTGGAGGGTTTTTAAAACACACAAGCCTTTTTCTTCAGCAGCCTTGATGGGTGGAAAAGGCTGTGGTCTTGAGATACAGAAAGAAAGGTGGCTTCCTGTTGCATTTCATCAATGAAACCAAGAATTACAGCACATCTCCCTGCAGCTCACTAAGCATATAGGAATCTTTATTCATGTGTTATGCCACGTGTCACAACTACACAAGAACCAGAGCTTCACCCTGCCAGGTCATAGAAGGCATAATGGCATCTTCCCATTGAGCATGCATTGTGCAAACAACTTCTGATGTAGCTGTAGTTTTCAGAGGGAGAGAATGCTTAGTTTCTTTGCCTGCTTATGCCTCCTCAGCCCCACTGGGCATGCACACAAGGATCTTGATAGGCTACACTGACCTGTTACAGCAGGGAGCACATATACAGTCTTCACAGGATGCATGCATAGACCATGAGGCTTCAATGCATCTCTCTATTTGTATGCCCCAGACTAAACCTACAGTCTCTCACTTTTCTCTCACCTCATGCCCTCCAAGCAGACCCTACACAGGCACATGCTTCCATTCTGCCTCGGGGAAGCAACTAACCTGGCTCAAGTGCACATATGGAGTTGGAGCACCCCATGTACCTTCATTCTGGCTGTTCTGAATGTGGCCCAGTGAAGACTACTGGACAGCCCAGATTGGCACATAGGACCCGGCCCTCTTGGCCAGTCCGATAAGCTTGTGCAGCACCCAGGCTGGAACTTGCATGAGATGTCACAGCTAGTGCTCCCACTCATAATAGAAAATAACATGCAGCAGAGCTTACACAGGGGGTGCAGAGCCTGAAGTGACTTGAAGGCCGTATAATAGTCCTCCAGCACAAGCAACCCAAGAGCTACAGGAGAGAAAAGTCACTATTAGGTATATGGAAACACACAAAACAGCAACAGAAAATGGTGTCAAGTTCCTAGCCTAGCAAGTTCCACATATAGAATAGAACATTGAACAGAAAAGTCAAAGTGACTGAAGCAGCAATGTTCTCAACAGAATTGCCTCAGAAATGAATTTGACCTGGCATGCTCAGTTGCGCTAAAACACAAAGAGCCTATATCAGCTTCCAAAACATCCTAACTCACAGAGAACCAGTGCATTTGAGTAAAGAACAGCCAAAAGGTGCATATTCTAGTTGTGCAGGAGATAATTTCACTTTCCATTGTATTATGTAAAAAGCAGGGGTTGAAATAAAGGGTAAATAAGGCCCCAAAAATTTGCATGATAGGGCTCATTAACAACCCCCCTATCCAGAGATGGGAGCGGGACTTGTACCTCACAGAGTTTAGTTTACTTGGTAGTAACACAGGGGACCTACCGTCCTGTCTCCTGTAAAACAGTACTATTAGCATAAGGCTTGAGGCCTATGAACTTCAGTGTTTATGAATGGCCTAACAGTCACACCTGAATTTCAGGGAACTGGAAATAGTGTATTTAAAGGGTAAATTTGTACATGACAAACACCAAGCAACCACAGAAATATTAGCTTATACCAGCTTTGGGATACTTTAGATTAGGAACATCTGCAGATGACTGAGCACAAAAGTCCATGCCAATGACCTGACACATAAGAATCCTACTGGATATGCATTAGAACATAGTGGTGTCAGCATAACATATTGTAAAAACTGTATCCCAGTCTGCATCCTGGAAGAGAGAGAGAGAGAGAGAGAGAAGCAGCCTTTGCAGGTGCCAGGATGATGGCCATTGGTAATGAAGAAGAAAAATTAACCCTTTTTGATTATTCAAGGGATGGGGAATATATGGAAGTTCAGCTGTACATTCTGTATTAGATATCTTGAATTAAATTGTATACGACTTGGCTAAATGTATTAATTATTACAAATTCAGAAAGATTCCTACAGTGCAAGTCTTGTATTCACACGTCAAAAGTACTGTTCATTAGGGAACCTTGATAACACTAGGCCTGAGCTGAGGACAAGAACCTGTCAAAAGCACAGAGCGATAACTGGGAATTCTGAAATAACCAACATAGTCAATACATGGTCCCTAGAGCAGACCACACAGTACCATATTATAGAAATAAGAGTGATTTTCTGAAAATTGCTAATGTGTAGTTGGTGGGCCCACAATTTGCCTTTGGGGCAGAGTGAGGGATTGGAACTTATTTGATATATACGAAAGAATAACATGCAGGATATAAAATATTTTGCAATTCTACAAGTGAAAACTTTAAATGTAAAGTTTTATGAAGAGCTGTATTTCTTCCTCTATTCAGATACATAACTTGCAGCTATAGTGACTTTTCCAGGGCAAAGAACAATGAGTCCTATGGCACCTTAAAGACCAACATTTCTTTGGCTATAAGCTTTTGTGAGCTGGAACCCACTTCATCAGCTTATGCCCAAAGAAATTTGTTAGTTTTAAGGTGCCACAGGACTCCTGTTTTTGCTGTGTACAGATTAACACAGCTACTCCTCTGGAACTTATTTTCCAGGGCAGATGATGTCCCTGTATCATTACAAGCAGTTCACATTAAAAAGAACTTTGTATCTGCATTTCTCTGAGCTACAAAACATGCATAAATTCAATGCGTGTACATAAACTCCTTGTAGTAAACAATTAACCTTTAAATCGAAACATAATTACAGTACAATTGAACTGGTGAGGTCACTTTTAATACAAGTGAAACAGGGATTAAGCAGCTACCAGCAGAAATTCTGAACTCACTTTTGAGTTGTACTTTTATCTACATGCCTCTTAGGCCTTTTTTCATTACATAAATCACAGAGCAACCAAATTACGCAATTCCATCCCTAAAAAAAACATCTGGACCCGTTCTGATTTTCCGTCAGTGATTAGGGGACTTCATCTCTGGTCTACAAGCAACTAAAATTAAAAAGAAAAAACCACAAAACACTCCACACAACATTCCATCATTAAGCAAGAAACTCAATTTGTTTTCATAGCCTTCTGTTCTTACAGTAAAACTGTTACAGAGTAATTAGCTGCAACACAGGCTGACCCAGTCTGCAGGAAAGTTGTAACTGCCAAGGAGAAACCCGATGCTGCCAAAGGCTTTGCGTTGTGCTGTTGTGATACCAGAGACTGCTCTGTAGCATTGCAGACAGGTTGGTATGCCCAGCACTTAAGGCACTGTGAGGCTGGCAGAAAGGTGCTATGCACCTTGACCTGGACTCAAGCCTTTCCAGAAAGAGCACAATTCTTTGCATCATATACAGTCCAACAACACAGTAGTTTTATAGGCAGTTGAGCTCCCACTCTCTTTTTAGATCCTCTCCAGTCCATTTCCATCTCTGGCTGGTTCACAGTTCATTAGAGGGGTTAAAAGAAGTGACTAATGTACGGAGTCCTCAAGATGAGTACAGTGGAGCATGGTGTGATCCACATGGGAGTTGTCCCAGAGAAGGCCTGGCTCTAGGTGCTGCGCTTTGTGTGTATGAGGAGTTCCCTCTGCAGGCCAGCATCAATAGTTGTGGCTGATTTGCCCGAGGGAAGATCCGTGATGAGAGTGAGCTTGTTGAACACCCCGCGACCGAAGTAATCAGCAACGACTGAGAAGCCATCATTAGAGCACTTGAGCTATTAAGGAGAAAAAGAAGCTTCATTTATAGAGTGTTGGATTCTGCTACAAAAGCACTGCACCACCTGCCACCATCTAGGGTCACTTCATTTTGCATCATTGCATACAGTGCCTTTTGCACATTAGACTTTTCAAGTGAGTTTGCTGAAATACATTTTGAATTGGTATTTAATGTAACACTTTTAAATCCTTTCTTAGAAAAGGCCTTAGAGGAGAGACTCTACATTTAGAATCTTGAAGCTGCCCCAGCCAAACTCCAACCTGACCAACTGTTTTCTACCTCCCTCAATTTCACTATGGTTTTGTGTCAAACTGTTGTGCAATGTTACTGTATGCTATTGTGCAGCTGACATGCTCCACCATACAGGTGGATGCCTTTCAGTGACAGCTGAAGGGAAATTACCTCTAACTATCTCCATTTGTAGAAGCCTTTGGTGTGCACAAACACGGGAGTCTTGGGGCACCTTGGTATGAAAGGCACCTCAAAGAACAGTCATTCAGCTCCCAATGCTTCACAATTCAGGTTCAATAAGGTCCTTTTTGCAAAGTGGCTTCATCTTTTCCTGTTCTCAGGAGTCTGAACTCTTATGTTTATTAACACATGCTGTTCACAGCAGAGATTTAAACCCAGCAGGTGTAACAGGAAAGGCTGATACCCCTACCTGATGCTGAAATTGATCATGCAGATCTCTCTTCTGCTCTTGGGCTCTGATCATATCTGTCACCTTTCGATTCTCTGGCATGCAAGTGGGACACTCTGAATCACTTTCCGAGTAGCTCTCAAAGCAGTGCTGGTGGAAGGAATGACCACACAGGAAGTGGACTGAAGGCAGCTCCAGGGCACTTGTACAGATGCTGCACTTTGTCTTCTGGAAGATCTTGGGACTGAGACAATTTGGTGATGGGGAGAGAGAAAAAGACGTAATTTTTTTTTTTTTTTTTTTTTTAAACAGTGAAGAAATAGAACTACCCAACCCAAGACAACCCAGGTACAGCGGACATAACCAGCTGCTGAAGGCAGGATTTTCCCTCTTGAGTCTCCAAAGCCATACCATGTTCTCTTACCCATCACCAAAAGAACAGGAGAAGACCTTGGGGATGCACCCCATGGTATTCTCACATTAGATTTTTAAACAGATAGGAAGAGAGTGAGACTGCGTCTCCTGCACCTTGAAGTCTTCAAGACATTATTTGAGGACTTTAGCAACTCAGTCTTAGGTTAGGGATCTATCACAAGAGAGGGTGGGTGAAGTTCTGTGGCCTGCATTGTGCAGGAGGTCAGACTAGATGTCTTGGTTCCTTCTGACCTTATAGTCTATGAGTCTCTGCACCTGGTTTTGAGCTCTTCAATCTCCTGGCGGATCCTTGTGGTCTCTTCACGGTATTTCTTAATCCTCTGCTCATCCTGCTCTATTTGGCGGCTCTGCTTCTGCAGCTTGTTGACAAGATAATCCTTAATCACAGATAGTGTGGCTGTGGAGTTGTGAGCCAGCGTCTGCACAACTGAGAATAACCAGCACATTAACACAGAAACCAAACAAGAGCTGAATCACTACACTGGACTGCACTATTCTGAAATGCCCTTCAAAGGCTGAAGGGGACTCAAGGTTTTACCCAACTGCAAACTTCCTGAATAAGTCTAAATTTAAGCTTCAGAAAGCACATCTCAGGGAAACTGTCTCATAGTAATGAGTGTGCTTAGGGGGCTCTCAAAAAGTGTAGACTGGGAGGCGTTAAGGTGGACAGAGCAGGACGCCTGGACTCAAGAAACCTTGATTCTATTCCAGTTTTGTTACCAGTGCGCTGTATGTCTTGGACCCATCACTTCCTCAAAGGGGAAACCAAGGCACACAGACAAGAATGGGGATACTGCTTAGTCAAAGGCAGGTTGTGAGGCTTGATTAGAATTTGTAAAGCCCTTGTTTAACCAGGGATCACTGATGTCTGCCCTTCCAACAGTGCAGGCTGCTAGTGGATTCACTACATCTCAAGCTACATTGACTTGCATTAATCCAAACTCTCTACCCAGAGAGAGCTCGTTCTAGCCCCACTCCCTGGCTGCAGATTTCATCATTACCAAGCAGTGGAGGCATGAGGTTCTTGTTTTCAATATGTTTTAGCACTGCTGTGATGTATTCTTTGCAGTCCTCTTCTTTCCGGGCAAAATAGCTGAGGGCCTGTTCCCAGAGGCAGGTTTCTTGCTCTCCGTACAACTCGCACACCTCAATCACCTTCTTGTACTGCTCATTCTGCATGTGATAATGCATAATCTGTTGGAAACTGAAAAGAGGGGAGCCAGTGGGAGAGCAGGTCAGTTGGTCAGCCCAACTATCCCTTACTCACTGCTGCAGGAACCCTACCCTGTCACCCAGCTACCCAATATCGTTACACTACTGCAAAGAGCCAGGTCAATGAGGCCCTCCTTCCCAGATTACATTACTCCTTCCCTCTGCACAAAGAGAAGCAGAGAGACAGGTTAGTTTTTCAGCCTGGCAAGTGACTTCAGTCGCTGTTTTTACAGTTCCATGGGACTCTCACCCTTCCCTTCCCTTTGTAGTACATGTAAAGGGTTATAGCACTGTACTGAACCAATAAGGCTCTGTCCCTGAAAGGGGAAGCAGCACTCACAGTTTGCCCTGTTCATAGAGGTAGAGGACACCATCCTTAAAGTTGTGCATCTGACAAAGGACCAAAGCCTTGTGGAAGACAGTTTTGAACCTTCCACTCTTCAGCAAAGTGATTGCTTCATTGTGCAGCTTCTCTTTGATCTGCAAAGGGGACAAAACCAAGCAGAGCACTGAGCATAAGGAGCATAATAGATTTCACCCCACAGACCCAAAACCTATCTTGCAGCTCTCCTGGGGGTTGGAAGGAGTTCTCTCTGTTCTTCCTCTTTCCCTGTTAAAGAAATAGGAAGAATTCTCCTAGTTCTTGATTAGAAAAGAAATACTTGTTGATCAAGGTGGCTGCAGGGAGCCAGCTTTCAGAACAGAAAGGGTGCAGGCAAGTGGAGCAAGGCACTCTCCCACGGGGTCAATTTTCCAGCACCAGAATGACTAAGACCCCTTAGAATGGAATGCACCCTAACCTAACTACTATTTTATTCTAAAAGATGGACTGTGCCGGTTTGCCTGTTTGTCTGTCCACGAAGCAAGCTTGGGTCACACTGTGTTAGCAAGAATGAGCAGCGCTTACAGGTTGAAAAAAGGTGCACATAGAAATGGTGGGTCCACCAAAGCCCCTTGTCTAGCTATAGGTGAAGGGAGCTCAGACCTGTGGATCCTGTTCATGTGCCCAATTCTGAAGTTGAAGTTCTAGCAGTGTGTCATAGACGCCCTGGGGAGAGTCAGACTGCACCTCTGTCATGTGTTCCAAAAAAGCCTTCAGCTCCCGAGGGTTGTTTGCAAACACTGGAATGAACTCCTCAGAATTAGCCTTTAACACAAGTGAAAAAGAAAGTCAGTCATGCTATCCAATTCCAAATGCATGTCTCCTCACCCAATCTGAGCTGCATCTCTCTCCAAGCAGCAGAGCCAAACAATAGAAATTCAAATTTCAGCCTTTCAGATCCAGGGAAATTCCTTCTCACATGAGCTCGGTGGGATCAGAGCAGCTCAGTGCAGAACAATGATTCTTCAGAATTTTCCATGCATCTGTTGCTATTAAACTCTATATGACAGATATACTCAAATACCCCAGTGAAGATCAGGGCACTGTTATGCTAAACACTGCATAAATACATAAGGCACTACAGTCTCTGCCCCAGAGACCTTACAATCCAAACAGACAAGCAAAACAGTAATGCACAGACAAATACAAGCAGGGCATCAAAATCATAAATCTTACTTTTTAAAAAAAGGCCTCCCTCCACCAACTCAGCTCCTCCCCCATCCACTTTACAACATGTTCCCCATAACTGACCCAGTGGACCCTTCTCCCACCTTCCCCACCACAGAGAGATGCTTCACATCATTATCAGCCCCTCTGCTTGGGTTTCATATCCACTATTTTTGCTTATTCAATGCCTTTTTCTTTCTTTCCTCCCTTTCCTTTCCATCCTAATTGGCTCCCGCATCACCCCATCCCACCCTCTTGGGGCTTCTGAGTTCAGTTCTGTTGATATCAGAGGACATGAAAGGGACCTAGGTCTCTGAAGGAGAGTGCTCCCTAGCCTTGCTGCTGATTCTCCCCAGTTCCTTTAGAGAAACAGATCTTGTGATCCCATGCCCAAGGGAGGAAGCTGATGAGCTGTGCCCACGTGTCTAGGGGACAGAAGCCACATGGATCCTGGTGCCCCACTGACAGGGTGCATTAGCAGGGAACTACTGGATGCCAGCAGGAACTCTAGGCCAAGCAATTCAATTCCTCCACTGCCAAGCAATGTTCCCTGTAAGCTGCGCCAGTGAGCGGTGGCGCAGCTGCCTCCGCTCACTGGCACAGCAAGCGCTGACCCCAGCGCAGGTCTGCGAACGGAGGAGCTGGGGTCAGGGCTGGCGGGGAGCAGAAGTTGGAGATCAGAGCTGGGTTGGGGGGTTCTGGGCTGGGAGCAGATTAGAAGCAGGGGATAAGCTAATGCCACGCCGGTGGGGGGGGGGGGAGTTGATGTGTAAGGAAACGTTTTGTTTCCCTTTCAAGTCATTACTGCCACATAGGTCAGTGGTTCCCAACGTTTTCTCTGCCATGGCACTCCTTTTTACCTTTAATTCATTTGAGGCACACTGCCATATAGTTTCCAAATGAAGCCATATATTTTCATGAGCCAATCCAGAGCTCTTTGAGTAGTTTTTCAAAAAATTTTGTGTCACACTTGTGTGCTGTGGCACACTGGTTGGGAAACAGTGAGATAGGTAGACACAACACACAAATTCCACCCAAGATTTAGAATAAACACAGAAAACTGTATAGAACCTTATGTTACTTTATTAACACCCAGCATTTCTACAGCACTTTCCATCCTAGGATCTCTCAATGGCTCACTATAATAGGCATTCACACATGCTTGGCTCTGTGGTATCCAAGAGGCACACCCCACCTGTGCTCACATTTAAGTGAATGGCCCTGACAATACATTATAGGCAAACTGCATGTGTCCTCCCATTTTGATATCTTTACCAAGTGCCATAAACAATGGCTTTAGGAGGAGGTGTCCCCTCCATGTATTTTTAGCACAGCTCTGTTTTCAGTTGGAAACTGGTAAAGGAAAGTTCAAAGCTTGCAGACAAGAACACCACAGAACTGGTAGATGGGGATTGTAGCAGAGAGAGAAGGCAGCCTGATTTAACTTTACTGAAAAAGTGGAAAAACTCATTGACCTTAATTAACATTAGCTCAAGTAATATATAGGCCTAAATCAGGGTGACTTCTTTTAGCTCAATGAGTGAGATCTAGTCAGAATTGGCACATTCATTAGGAATCTCTAAAAAATAATAGAATTGTATTGGCTATCTGTGATCATCAGCTCTTATCAGTGTAATTTCTTACAAATTTTCTTTATGTATTTTCACATCTTCTAAAGGTGAGCTGAAATTACAGACAACCAAAATGTTTGTTGTTCTGGAAAAGGTAATGGCTGGTACACTGAACACATTCTTAGATGTTTGTCACCTATACACTGACAGAAGATAAGTTCCCATTCCTGGCCCAGTTGGTTGATATATGTGGTACGTTTCAAGCATCTAGTGCAGATGCTGAATGAGGCTTCAGTCTAATGAATAATATTAAGACAGAGCCCCATAAAAGGCTGGCCGTTTCTCATCTAGACATGCTAATGCGCATCAAGTCATATCTAAGTGGTGGATTCAAGGCTGACCTAGACTCTGTATATGCATTCTGGAAATGTGACAAAGGCGTCAAAAACTGAAGTGTAGAGGAGCCTTGATAGGTGGCATCATTGCCTCATATTTGTTTAATAAAAATGTTAAACTGAAATACTGTGGTTTTATTAATTTACTAAAGTTTGAACAAAAAGACACCTATACAATGTTCCCTCTCTAAGCTGGTGATGCAACTGAGCAAGTTATGGATGCACTTGGGGAGCCGACGGGCAGTGGCTCTGGGGCCCGGTCCCGGGACAGGGAATGGATAGGGAAGTTGCTCAGCTGCATCACCGGCTTAGCGGGAACATTGCTGCCAAGTCTCTACCACTACATTTCTGGCTCCTCTAAGAGTGGTGATGGGAAGCCAGGCTTTGCTTATATGTTCCAGTGCAGAGGCTTGGGAGGACAGCGAGAGAAACTAGTGAAGAGAGTTGCCCATTATTTAGAGCATTGCTTTGGAAGATTCTGCTCCCATATCCTAGTCGCTGCTCTGCCACTGACTGCGAGACCTTGGCAGGTCACTTCACCATTGCCTCTATTTACTTGGAAGAGAAGATCAGTTTATGACCAGACTGGCAGTCTCCAGCTTCTCGTCCACTTAAGAAACAATTATACAACTAAAGATAGTAAAGATGCCATCTCACCCAATCTCCAGGTGTGCCAGTATTTTTCAAATGCAAAGTATGATTCTTTAGATCTGCCCAATGCCAATGTGACCCCTGGTCTGTTAAATCTCCAGTAGCAATGGAACAAAGCACAAGGTTTTTACAGCACCTCTGACCCAAACGTGCATGGGAAACAACATTTTGCTCCAAACACTTCAAAAACACAAGAGTGGCCCTATTAGTCCAACCAATGATCCATCTAACCCAGCGTCCTGTCTTCTGACACTGGCCAATGACAGGGGCTTCAGATAACTTTCTAATTAAATTTCAGGCTGTGAAAGCACCACGTGAACTACATCTCCTTACATAACCTCTCAAGTGCACACTGGTTCAGTTGCCCAGGCCTTACCTTTTTCCCCTCCAGCATTCCAGAGCCTTCACGGTCTCCTGATGGCCGGTAATCCGTGCATAGGATCTTCAGCAGTTCAGTGGTCTCATTGGGGACGTGGTGCATCAGAATTTTGCCATATCGTTTCATGTTACTCTCTGCCTGGTCAAAGGGCAGCTTTCCAATGTAGTGCAAGGCCTCCTGATAATTCTGCAAGGGGGAGCTGGTGAGAGTCACATGGAGCCACCTTCTGTACTCCAGATACAAAAGCCAAAACCCTCTCTTCACAATAGCCAATATGCAGAGAAACAGGTCATTATTTTATTTTGAGACATGTATCCCAGCTGATGATCACTTTGCCCACCACTGAAATGCAGCTATCTGAGGTGTGGAAAGGTGGGACAACTGACACTGATCCAGAGCAAAACAGCTATCTCAGTAGCACCACTTGACACAAGACAACATTTAAGTCCCCTGTAATTACTTATATGCCTGACAGGCAAGTCTGACTAGGGCACAACGCTGGCACTTTATTTGTATTGCTAGCACAGTGTCCCCTGAGCAGTTTATTTTGCCATGCTGTATGGAGGAGCAGCCCTGACAAACAGAAATGGTTAAAGTTTTCTTCTCACCTTGATGTCCTCTAGCTGGATTTTCAGGAACCATTCATGGTGTGCATGCTTCTCTGCCAGGTACACAGCATGGGAGTAGTAACCTGCTTGACGGAGTACCTTGATTGCTGTCTCCACATCAAAGTGGACCTCACTCTCACTGGTCTGCAAGGAGGAAACGATGGGACGTTACTGGGTCAGATGGAAAGAGATAGGCTTGATAGGGACTCGGACATATCTGGCCAGTCAGCAAGAATCCCCTAGGCTTCTGGCAGGGACAGACCAGCTTTTGTGCATGAGGACTCAAAGAGTCACTGTTAAAATCTTCTCAAGCAAGGCAAGTGTTGCAGGTGCTAATGGTCGCTCTCGTTATCCTCTCTCTAGGTTTGCAAGATTTAGTCGTGGTAGAAACACACAGTCTCCTGCATTTGTAGTTTAAATAAAGGAATGCTGCAGTGGGGCTGGAAGTTTAGGGATAAGCGCACACATGCATGAGGATGCCAAGGACCAATCCAGCAGTCCTTATACGGGCAAAGCTACCACTGCAGTCAATATACCATGCTGCTATTATTCTTTTTCTAATCACTGTACAAACCTCATGATTCTGCATAACTACATTCCCTCATTACCTTGATAAACTCCTCCAGTTTGGAGCTGTCTTTGAGTTTGGTGTAGCAGTTTAACAGCAGTGTGGTGTGATCTGCATTGGCCAGGGATTGCAGGTGTAGAGTCTGAAGGTAGGCAGTCAGGTTGTGTATACGCTGAGCATCCAAGAACTTCCGGATCACATAAGATGGCTCTAGCTTCCCAATGGTTCTTGGGAGAAAAGTGAAAAGAAGTCTCCAATTCCAATAAACCAGAGATAAAGGAATTGACAACACAGCAAGAAAACTATGGACACTTAACAGGAACCCACCCACAAGGGTGTCAACTATGTTTCAGAAATGACTGGTCAGATCACAAGACCATCCTCCTCACAGGTAGTGGAGTCCATTTAATATTCAACACCAGAGGCATTGGATTGAAGTTGGAATGGAAATGCGTAACAACTTAACTTCTTATTTAAAGTGGTAGATGTGGTATTTTTGTTTGGGTTTTGGGGGAAGAGGGGTGGAGTTTTATTTTGTTTTGGCATGGGTTTTTATTTATTTTCTTTTTAAACATGCAACTGATTTAAGACTGCTTCAAAAAGGATTTAAAAAACAAGATTTCCTGACCCTGGTGTCAGAGCTCTTCTCACTACTTCACCATCCTAGTCATTATTATCCTGCTATTGTACTGTTGCAATCACAATGTCATAGTAACAGTTATCTCAACATTACATAAACCCCAAGAATCTAGGGACAGAAACACTGGTTCTAAATAAGATACATAAGAGACAGGAGTTCTTGCTCAGAGCTAATACCCCACTTTATGGAACTTTAAAAGACCACTTTGTCAAGTTAATTTAGGCCCAAAAATGCAGGTTTTGTTAAAGTTTTATAACCCTTGGTATAAAAGGAAATGTATAAGGTTTGGTTATTCAAAAAAAAAAAAAAAATTAATTGTATGTAGATTAAAAAAAAAAAAAAAAAAAAAAAAAACACCCCCAACCCCACCACCTTTCCCCAAGTATTACAAAAAGACTGCCAGATGGATCAGATCTATGATCCAGCTAATTCAGTAGCCTTCCTGTGGTAATGGCTGGCACCAAATGCTTAAGAGGAATATGCAAGAAACCCCAAACTAGGTAGATTTTGAATACATAAAGACCTCGCCTCACTCACATCCTGAGATTAATGCAGCTACCATAACATTGTGAACAACGTATTATATTTCTGTATATTCTTGTTATCTTTATAAAATATCTAATCCCTCTTTGAATCTTGTGAACAATCTTGACTTCAGTAACATACTGAGACAATAAATCTCAGTGTAAATATGCACTATCTGAAAAAAGTATTTCCTTTTATCAGGTTTGAATCTATCACCTTAGAATCTAACCATACATCCTTTTGTTCTCATGTAATGAGACAGAAGGAACAAAGTTCCTGACATATTTTCTCTGTAGCATTCATTGTGTTATATACAGTTCTATGACATCGCCTTTTAGTCATCTCCTTTCTAAGGTAACAATCCCAGTCTTTTCATTTTTAATAGAGAGGTTTTCTATGTCCCAGGTGACCGTTACCTTTTTGTAAATGCCAGCTAATTCTGTAATATCCTTTTAGAGATGGAATGACCAGAACTGCCCACAGCATTCAAAATGAAGTCAAATTACAATTATGTTGTAATGTTTTCCGTTTTAGTCTCCACCCCATTCTTTGTGTATCTTGTTACCCCACACACAGCTATGTAAAAAAAGCAGAGTTCTTCATTGGGCTATATACAGTGATCCCAGGTTCCTTTCCCAAGGTGATATTGTTAATTTATAAAACTCTTCACCACCACCACAACTCTTTGGCTATGTCTACACACAAGGCTTTATTTCGAAATAAGTCATTCCGAAATGACTTATTTTGAAATAAAACCTTTATTTCAAAACAACATGATTTGAAATTCCCCCCAGGGTGCTTAGCACCCTGGGAGGAAGAGCCACCCCCTCAGCACCCTGGCCAGGGTGCTGAGGGGAGTCAAGCCGCACGGCATGGGGGGGCTACCCCCAAGACCAGAGGGGAGCCCTGCAGAGGGGTGCCGATGCCCTGCTCTCCCCGCCACTGGGGCTGCTCAGAAGCCCTGCGGCAGGGTGCAGGGGCACCCTGCTCTCCCCGCTGCCGGGGCTGCTCCCAAGCCCCACAGTGGGGTCCGGGGGCACGCGGCTCTCCCTGCCGCCAGGGCTGGTGGCAAACCCCACGGCAGGGTGCCGGGGCCCCGGCTTTTACCCGCCACGGGGGCTGCAGCCACGGAGAGCCGGGTGCCACCGGCCCCTCAGGCCCTGGGCTCAGCGGCAGCATTTCAAAAATAACGGCCATTTCGAAAACATCCAGGTTTAACTGTCTTGAAACAACGATTCTTATTTTGAAAGGACAGAATCCGTCCTTTCGAAATAAGAAAATGTCATGTAGACTAAATTTCTTTCATTTCGAAATAACGAGTGTTATTTCGAAATAAAAGTGCCGTGTAGACACAGCCTTTATGTTAGATTTGACTTGTATCTTTTACCCAGGATCTAGTTAAACACAAGGCCTCTGCAGCTCCCATATACTGTCATTACATTCCCCTGGGTTTTCATGACCCCTTCTTACCGGATATACTGTTGGATGGCTCCATCATGGTTTCCTTTGTTGTATAGGTGATCTCCATATTGCCTGAAAATCTCTGACAAGCCATCGCTGTCCAAGTGGTGACTCTTGGCCAGGTTAATAGCCATTTCAAACAGGTTTTTTCTGAACAGCATCTGTGGAGTGAGAGGAGAAGATGGCAGCATGAGGGCTGGAGCTTCTTTCTCCTTCCAATGCAAATATCAAGCAATTTCCATACCTTGAATCCCAGAGGAAACAAAGGGAACCCACAAATTCATAATTTCCCTCTGAGACCAGAGCGACTTGGGTTTCTCACTACCATAGAATAGGGGTGATGTCAGCAGAGACGGAAGACAGGACAGAGCCTTAAAGGTGAAGTGGATGAGGAAAATGAACTCTATTTTGATAATGACACAAAGGAAACTCCAGTGTAGAGACTGGAGGATGTAGGGAACTTAATCAGTAAGACCACACTGTGTATAAAGGCAGGTCAGACTCATGATATTGAAAGGAAGCAAAATACTAATGTGTATCCCTCACCCAGCCCAGATTCCTGGCTCCTTGAGGCTTCCCACACATCAGATCACAAGCATGCACCCTTTAACAGGCAGCAGTTTTAAAACAAAAATGAAAGTCTTCACACAACATAGTCATTCAGTGAAACTCCTTCTCAGTGGATGTTGTCAAAGCCAAAATAATAATTTGATTCAAATAGGAATTAGGTAAGTTTGTGGAGGAAAGAGCCATGTATGGCTAATCGGCCACAATGATCACGAATGCAACCTACATTCCCTCTAAGCTGTGTGCGCGCACACAGGTCATGAAACCCGCGCACACAACAAAATAAAGCCTACACAAAAAAATTAAACAGTGCCAATATTTTTATACCACTTTAAGAAAGCGGTTTCAAGTAACCTGTTTCAAATAAGGTTTTGTAATTTATAAAATCATTTCCACCACCATATCAAAATAAAATTTAGATATTATTTGCATCATACACACTTGCTTTGTTGCGCTCACAAGTTTGAGCACACTCACTGGAGTGCGCACAAATCTGGACACTGATTCCAAAAATTTGCACAAAAAAATCTTTTTGCAGACACAGCCTATGAGAAATTAGAGGGAACATTGCAACCCCATACTCTAGATGCCCCTAAACAAATGACTGCCAGAAGCTGAGATGGAATGACAGAAGCTCACTCACTTCATGATTGCCCTTTTCTTTTCGTTCCTTATGAAACAGCTAGCTCTGACCACTGTCAGAAGGTAGGATACTGGGCCCATGGTCTGACCTAGCATAGTGACTCTTATGTTTCACCACATCTGTCCCTGTACCTTTTTTCCTTAAACTACATATGGTCCTCTCCTTAACTGAGCAAGTCTCACATACCAAAAGAACTGTAAATTATTGTTTGCTTGATCCCTTACTATCACATTCAGCATCAGGCAACTGGGAAATCAGTTTCTCTTCACGTATACCATTATTTTTGCCCTGGCTTTCTCTTCCTTGTTTCTATCCTTCAACCCTGTCGTCAGGTTATTTTCTCCTCTCTTCCTTCTGGACTTCCATCCTAGCAGCAACTCCCGAATCCCACCTCCACAACTCCCAAATCCCACCTTTCACTCTCACCCCCTTCCACATACCACCCAATAACTGGTCACCTGTTAAATAATTAATGCTAACATTCAAGTGTCATTAGAAGGTTTAAAAATGAATACTCCATTGAGATTAATGGGAGATCACACCTCACAAAAGTTCCAAAGGGGGCAACCATGTTTGTTTTTTTCCTTCTGGACTAGACTAACTACCACACAAGGAATCCTGTGGCACTTAAAGACTAAGATTTATTTTTTGCATGAGCTTTCATGGGAAAAAATCCCACTTTGTCAGATCTTCTCCCATGAAAGCTCATGCAAAAAATAAATCTCTTAGTCTTTAAGTGCCACAGGGGGTCCTTGTTTTTTTGTCCCTGCCCCCCAAGTCATTGTGTTTCAAATTGTCTGCAGATTTAGGAAGATTAAAAATGGATGCACTCTTCTTCGTCCATACTTGAAAAGGTTCCTTCATAGCCACAAGGGCTAGAAATTTTTTTTTTTTTTTAATTAAATGCTAGATTCTGCCAAATCTGAATATAAATCTATCAAATGGAACAACGTGTTTGACATTTCTGGTCCAGACAATGACATATATCACACTCCATAGCCTTCACTAAGTCAATCTTGTAAGTGGCCTTAAGGCACTTTCTTCCACTCAGTGCTGTCCAAAGCCCTTTATAGGCTTCCATAATATAGTATGTCTGCAACATCTCCTTTGTGCAGAAAATTTGTTAGCACATCTTCAATATAATTCTTTTCCAGACAAGGTTGGTGATGGCATATCTAGTACTGGTTCAGTAAATGACATGATCTCACCTGTGTTGAATCTTTAATATCCTGGTACCAACATGCCAACCACAACACTGCCAACATGTAACTCACTTATTCAAAGTGCTGGTTCCTCAACCTCTAATCCACGGAGCTTTCACAATTCTGAAGTCACACAACGCACAGACTAGGAAAAAGGCTTACCTCAAGTTTGGTCTGCGTATCCTTCTCCTGAAGAGCATGGATCTTCCCATCTCTAGTCAGCACATAAAGAGACCCCCACTCTGCTAAGACATCCACCACGTCATCAAAGAATGAGCTGTAGGCGATGAACTTGTTACACAGATCATAAATATTCAGAATTTGCTTGTCAGAGTTCTGTGTGTCGCTGCCAGCAAACTCTGATCTAGATACCAAAAGAAAAAGGAAGAGTTTAACCCATATTCTACTTGATTTCTAAGTCTCATTCTCAATAGCATCTCCTTAATGCACTTAGAGCTGAACTATAAAGCTCTTAACAACCATGTGAGTACGTAGTATGTTGTCAGTACAAAAAACAGATCATGCTGGATCTGGATGTTGGTACATGTAGCTATCCCACAAATAATGGATTCTGTAGACTCAGCTGAATTCACAGCTGTCGTTGCCAGGGCTCTGATACCAATCACACACCACAGTGATGCCAGTAAACCACTGTGATGAATTTTGGGACAGACAGGACTGAGTCACCCTTTTACCCATCCTGTCCCCAGTTAGAGAGAAACTTGCTTGTTCTCAACTGGGTGTCAGCCTTCTGACAGCTACACTGTCTTAGCCACTCCTTACTTTGCTTTGCATAACAAATAAGGAGTCCTGTGGCACTTCTAAAGACTAACAAATTTATTTATCTATCATATGAGCTTTCATGGGAAAAAAATCCCACTTCCTCAGATGCTTGAAGATGAGAAGCTTACAGAATGGGAAGAAAATAAATGCAGAGGAGTGTAAGTCATAGGATCAGATCAGATAGTTCAAGCAAATCAGTGTGGTTGTTCAGAGTCAAACAGCAGAGAACAGCACAGAGTAGGGAGATGGGGGGGGCGGGCATGCGGAGGACAGCAAACTTAGCTGTTGTAATGAGGAAAAAAACTGAGTCTCCACTCAACCCTATGTTGGTGGTGTCAACTCTGCATAAGGATTTGCTTTGCATGTTAGCAACAGGTACACCCCAGTCCCTGAGCCATATCAAAGCATTCCCTTAGCTTCAGAATTTATCCACTCACAGTGATACCCACTTTACTGTCCCCAAGGCAACACTGTAGGCACCCGTTTGAATGATTCAATTTAGGATCCAAGGAGTCCTGTTGCACTTTAGGACTAACAAATCACAGGACTCCTTGCTTGTTTTGCTGAACTAGATTTAAACAGCTACCCCTCTGAAACTACCTGTACAATACCACAGCACTGAGCTACAGTTGTAGTAAGACCAACCATCAAAGATCAAGATTTAATGAGATAGCAAATAATGAAAAAGTAAACAGAGGTAACAAAAAAACAAATCGCAAAACCATCCCTAGAAACTAACCTTAACTTAGCTGTCTGACCTGTCCAAATATCTTATCTCAGAGCCTTTTTACGGGGTTTTCAACCAAACCTGCTTGAGATCTTGTTTTCATTAATGTAATCACGCCATCCTGTTACTTCCTGGGTGAAAGAATACAGGATGGATTCCCTGTCCTCCAATTATAGTCTAATAAACCTTTAAAATACGTCCCAGGATAAGGCTCTTTCTTCCACTGCCAGTCTTCTCTTCCTGTTAAGCACCACAAAATTCTTCCTCTCTATTTAGATCAGATTGGCTATTTTGAGCAAGACAATATTCAGTTTACAGGTCATCAGATAGATGGAAAAATATCCTTAATCTGTCAGAAAACCAATACTTCACATTTGCTGGGGATTATCACCATTCTACTAACTATAAGAATATATTTCCAGGATAGCAAACTCTTTACAATACAGCTGTTCATACATTTTACAATGATAATCATAACCATTTAAAAACTTCATGTGATATTCTGCATGGATGAATACTCTGAAAGCAGCAGGCCTGGTAAGAGAGGCTGTCACAGAACAATGATCCCTCTGCCAGCTGGGAACCCTTGGGCTCTGTATCACAAGAGCTCTGTACAACAAAGCACCAGGAGAGCTGTGAAGAACAAAAGAACTGCACAGTGAATACAACTTAAATGGACTCATCTCCTCTCTCGAGTCTTACTTTGGAGACCCCTTCCGGTCCTTGGAAACAATGATGAGGTATCCCCGATACCAGTGAACAATCAACTTCTGCCCCTCAAAGGCAAAGCATGGCCCACGCTCATCTGGCTGGTAGAGATACACACATTCGTTTCCTGCCACAATGAACTGGAGGTCCTGGGAGGGGTCGCTGAGGGTGGAGCAGCGCAAACCGCACCCATGTGTGTCAAGCTCCAGGCGAGGATAATCCTTCACTGAAAGAGCATAGGACTGTGGAGGAGAGATGACTTTTCAGGTGTTGCATTGAATCAGAGTGGTGATAAACAGCCAGGGGCTATTACAATCAGTGAGCCAGAGACTAGCTTCTACTACTGCTTTGTCAAGCCAGTGTCTTACCTGAATGTTCTCTGTGGTGGCAACAAAAAGGTGGGTGATTTTGCCAGACTGGCGGAAGGCAAGGCCAGTGACTGGGTAATTGCCCTCATGCAAGATCTGGGTCTTACTGTGCCGGTCTCTTGTGATGTCCCCTTTTGTAAGCACCACACTTCCATCTGCAAAGCCTGATGAAAGAAAAGGACAAAACTGTTTATACCAACAGCACTTCCCAAACATTTTGTTGCTTCCCAGCCCGATGTGCACACTGGGGTTGTCCCACACGCTCTCGTTTCATGGACCAGTGTATCAAACTCCCTTCTTGAGTAAGGCCTACCTGGACCTCTTCCTGGCCACCTCATGGGCCAGTCAGGGCCTTCCTATTTGGGAACACTGAACTTCGTTTCTCCCACACACACTTTCTTCACAAATTATATCCTTCTATTGTATCTTTTTGTTCTGCTTTGCTAAAACAGATGCCTAACTCAGTGGAAACAGTTTTCTGTATCTTCTTAAGTCATGTAGCACTCCGGAAGTAAATAATAAGCATTGTAAAAAAAAAAAAAAAATCAGTGCTGTAAAATGGACAGAAACCAGCTGGTCAAAAGTCAAATTTTTAGAACAAGCCTCTGAACAAGTCACTGATCCACAGGAAGACCGTCCTTCTTATCCCATGAGTATTTAGTTTGCATAAGAACCTTTGGTGATAGATCTTATCAAAGGCTTCCAGAAAGTCCAGTACACATTTTCTGACACCTTCAAAGAACAGTAATGCATTGGTGACCCACAACTTCCCTTTACAATAGTCATGTTGACTTTCCTCCCTACAAATCAGGTTCATCCATGTGTCTGATAATTGTGTTCTTTACTACAGTTTCATGCAATTTATTCAAAACAAGCAAGGAGTCCTTTGGCACTTAAAGACTAAGCAATTTATTGCATGAGCTTTCATGGGAGAAAAATCCCACTTCCTCAGATGCTTTAAAAAAAAAAAAAAAAGCATCTAAAGAAGTGGGATTTTCTCCCATGAAAGCTCATGCAATAAATAAATGTATTAGTCTTTAAGTCCCACAGGATTCCTTGCTTATTTTGCAGAACTAGCCTAACATGGCTACCCCTTTGGAACTTGGGAACATGCAATTTTTTTTTTTGTTAGGCTATTTTAACTGCAAGGAGCATCTCTGGAACTCTTTTTAAAACCTCATATTACATTACATTTCTATGATTATGTGATTAGCTGCCCTTCAGTGCTCTGGTAAAGAGACTGTTTTCAGAGATAGGTTACATTACAAGAGGAACCACAGTTTGCAACAGTGCAATTTCATATTTGAGTTCCTTCAAAACTTCTGGTTGAATGTCATTTGGTCTTGGTGGCTTATCACTGTTTCATTTAAGAGTCTGCTTTAAACCTTTTTTAATGACACATCAGTGAGTAGCAGTACTTCAGATCTGTCACCCTAAAATAACAGTATAGCTCTGATGTATTTCCCCCATATCCTCTTAAGTCAGAGGTCTCAGACACGTGACCTGAGGGCTGCCTGTGGCCCCTAAAGTTACTTCTTCCGGCTTGCAACAATGCTATTGCTATCAGTATTTTACAATACTGTTGTATGAAAAGGTTTCAGTGGTGCAAACCTTGGTTTACCGTACTAATCCTCATGCATGGTGCGGTCCTTGGGCTAAAGTACTAGTCCTCGTGCGGCCCTCATGGTGACTTGAGTTTGAGACCCCTGTGACTTAAGTGAAGAGTGTATTCCTTGAGTGCTCCTTCAATATCCGTGTTTTCTAGTGCAATGGTTCTTAACCTTTTGTGGGTCATTAGACACTTGCCAGCATGTGCAGCCTTACAGGACACACTAGCCCACCGCTGCAAGACCGAATCCAGCCCCACTCCCAGCTTTCTGTGACACACATCCACTACAGGGCAACACAGTAAAGTGACCCAACACAGTGATTGAGAACCACAGCTCTAATTGCTCTGCTATTCATTTGACAGACTTCCTGCTTTTCATGACCAAAACCTATACTTCGGTCCAAAATTTCCCACGTCCTTTTTATTCATAATTTTTAAACACGGTTAAAGAAAAAGTTGGAATAGAGCTAAAGAAAGTGCATACCTAACTTAAAAATCAATAAAGCATTAAGGCTTCACAATTAAATTATGGTAATAATCAAGATTTGCTGAACTCAAGTGAGTAATTACTGGCGTTTTCAAGTAGTGTCATAAGCTACGTGCTCTTTAAAATGAAAACTATACAACATGAATATATCAACACACTCTGTATTGCCTTCTGTATGATCAACCCATTTTTGTTTCTTCATAGTAACTTCAGAATTTTTTTTGGTACCTTCAGGATACATTTGGTTTTCACTCACCAATAGCCATGAAGTTAAGATTCTCATGGACAGTTAAGCAGGACACAACAGTGGGCTTGTTACCCGGTATTGCTGGGAAAATCCTTGTGCAAAGAGGATTTCCACCATCTCGTTTCTCTAAGTTCCAGACTTTTACCTACAAAAAAGAGATGGAATGTGAGTAGATACAGTTGCAAGGTATATTGGGGCCATAACATGGGCCCTTTGAAGTCAAAGGGCTAGAATTTGGCACACTGTTTTTAGAACAAAGACATTCCCAAAATAATCCCAATACATTGCTCTTTCTCAGACATGCACACAAGATCGGCTCACGTCCTCTTGGTCAATGACTCACCAGAGGGTTAATGCCTTCTTCATCCTCACCAACAGAAGCCAAGATACTGTGCTGCTTCAGCTGGTACAGGTGAGTCACCCTCAGCTTGTAAGCCTGGAAACTGCTGAGCTGAAGGGAGCGGGACAAGAACCAGATCTGACCTTCCATATGTAGATCAGAGTCAAGGAACTCACAGGATAAAAATGACACTAGATACATTACAACCAGACCCTTCTTACTGACAGCTGGCCAACTATGCTTATCTTATCTATAGTTCCAGGCACTGAGGCGAGCTCAGTGCAAAGAAGTATTTAATGAACATTTAATGTGAGTGACCGGGAGCTCAAGGAAGCACGTTTTCCATTTGCCCAAGGACAACTGAAAACACAGCAATGGGTCTGTGTACACCTAACAGAATTTTTTTTTTAAATCCCAATAAGTACCTCACAGGAAGCTTTCAGAATATTCCCCTACTGAACCTTAGTTTATTTCAAGATAAGGATGATCACCTTGTTTCTAATACACACATGCAATATTTTTGCCTACTATAGTTCTCTTAGTGCTTAACAATAGGATCTGTCAGCCACACAAAACACATTCACAAGTATCATGCAACAAAGAAAATGACCTACACTTCCTAAAGCCTGGATCCCAGGTGGCCAAAACCACTCCTAGTGGTTTCATGGAATGGTTATCCTGTCCCATTAATTACCTAAAACTCTGGGGGGTGGGGTTTGTTGTGTTTTAAATCAGGGAAGGATAGCCTAAAGCTTGGCTAGATTATAAATCTCACACACTTCCCTGTTTCTCCCCAAAACAGGTAAAGCAAAGGTGGTAGGAGAACAAGCATCTCCAAACCATCAGTGTGCTTCAATTCATTCAGAAGGGTCCTTCTTGGAATGAGCTGCAGAAGGAGGTGGTGGAGTCTCCATCTTTGGAGGTGTTTAAGGCTCGGCTGGACAAAACCATGACTGGGATGGTTTAGTGGGAGTGGTCCTGCCTCTGGCAGGGGGTTGGACTAGATGACCTATGAGGTCCCTTCCAACCCTAGGATTCTCCAGCAGATATAACATTCGGATTTCACAGCTCATTCCTCATCCCAGTGGGGAAGTGGATGAAGTCTATCACAATAAGCACCTTTTCTACACTACAGTGATCCACACAGCCATAGAGAGCAGAACCTCTCCCACTATACAGCCGACTCCGGGCGGCGCAATCTCAGGGGACTTCCCCACCGGCTGGCAGCAGCAGGTGGCACAATCTGCACTTCCCTCTGGCCCCAAAAAGGACAGGACACGCAAGTACCAGTCCACCGCACAGCTGCCCCGCTGGGGGAGAGGCACCGCGACTTGACTTCTACCCTTCATCAGTCAAGGGGGCGCGGGGGCACCCCTTCTTCACTGCCCGGCAGTGTCCAGGCAAGCCGGGGGAGGCCGCCGGGCTGCGGGAAGGATATCCCCGAAAACAAGGCTGCCTCTGCCCGAGTCGCAGACGGTGATGCCCGCGGGGAGGGCGAAGGGCTTCGCCCCATCGGGCCCGGCCGGTTCCTTCACCGTCTCCTTGTCAAAGAACACGAAGCGCCGCCACTGCAGGTAAGCCGCCATCTTGCCAGTCAGAGTGGGACAGGTCAGGTGACCAAGCCGGCAAGCCCCGCCTCTCATGGGCACGTGACTGGGCGTTCTGTGCCGTATGGGGCGCCGGGCACGCAACGCGCGCCAGCTTCACGGCCGCTGCTGCTGCCGGGAGCTGTAGTTTTAGCGCGAGCTGCGCATGCGCCGGGCTCGAGGAGGTGGGCTGGGCTTCCGCCGGCTCGTGTAGGTCTTGCGCATGCGCTCCTTGAACTGCTCTAGTGTGAGGCGTCCCAGTCGGGGGAAGCACTCGGCTTGTCTGCGGGAGCCGAGCTAAGCTTTGCAGGATCGAGGCCTGAGCATACAGGTTACAGCTCGACGTGACGCACGACTCGCCTCTTAGCTGCGTCTCGCGGGGATCTCAGCTGGCAGGGGAACACATTTACAGTCCCCCAGCCTTGCACAAGGTATTTATCCAGCCGCCTATTGCTCCCATTCAGAGCAGAGTGGTTCAGGAGATCAAAAGAGCTCAGGGGAAGACTAGTCTGTGATGGCATTGGTGAGTCCTAGCTAGAGGGCCTGGCTTATCTATGGCTATCTTCAGTCCGTTTACCTAATTGCACACAACGCTTCAAACCAATCTCACCAAGGGGCTGCTGGAAGACAGTAGATCCAACTGTTAGAAAAGTTTTACATGGCTACAGTTTTGATTTTTGTGTCTGTTGGGTAGGTTGATGGCTATAGACATGCAGGCAAGATAACAGTAACAAAAGACGAGTATTAAAGAATGAAAGGACTTTACTGTTGAAGTCTGAGGTCACTAGGATTTGTCAACTGTAGAATGTCAGATCATGAGAGATTTCATTTTACACTGCAAAATAACATATCTGAGTGCCATAGGTTTTTCATTGTTTTCTCACTTTGCCAGAGTTTGGAGGCTTATCAAAAAGCAAGCCTTTCTCTTCTACCTCATGGTATGCGTGATGGCTAGACGAGGCCCTGCTCTTGAGCAAGGGAAAGGAAAGTGACATTTTGTTGCTAAGTTTCAAGGGGTAGCCATGATATGTAAGCAAAAGGCAATGAGTTCTGTGGCACATTTAAAAACTAACAGAATTATCACATGAGCTTTCATGTCTTCAAGCGTCTGACAAAGTGGGATTTTTCTCCCACTAAATCTCATGTGATAAATAGTCCTTAAAACTGCCAAAGGACTTCTTGTTTGTTTTGTTGCATGATCCCAAAAATTACAGCACATCTCCCTTTGGCTCATTAAACATGCAGAAATCTTTATTCATGTATTATGCCATATGTCACAGCTACACTTATCCCAGATTCCAAAGGGGTAGTGTTCGTCGAGTTCTGCCAAACAAGCAAGCAGTCCTGTGGCACTTGAAGACTAACAAATTTATTTATCGCGTGAGCTTTTTGTGGGAGAAAATCCCACTTCGTCAGATGCTTTGCAAGTGGGATTTTCTCCCACAAAAGCTCATGCAATAAATAATTTTGTTAGTCTTCAAGTGCTTCTTGCTTGTGGCACAGAAGTCTGTTAGTCTTTAAGTGCCACAGACAGATTAGGGTAGGCAGAGGCACATCTTCTTGTGGAGCAGGTGTGTATGCAAACTATTTCCGATGTAGCTGCAGTTTCAGAGGGAGAGGATGCCTTAATATTCTTGTAAAAATTTCCAGAGGACTAGCTGTGTTTGTCTGTGTATAGCAAAAGCAGCGAGAGGCCTGTGACACCTTTATAGACTAACAGATTTCTTTTGAGTATAAGCTTTCATGGGCTTCAACTCACTTCGTCAGACGCATGATGCATCTTCAAGGTGCCACAGGCAGGGCCATAACTAGGGGCTCTGGTGCCTGAGACAAGCAGCCCCAAAGGCGGCCCCGCCCCAATCCAGGTCCTATCTACACAGCAGTAGGGAGGGGGTTGCGACCCTTCGCCCCCCCCCCCCAGCCAGAGCCAGCAATGGGGGGCCCTACCCTGCTGCCACAGGGAGAAGGGACACCCCTGCCTGCCACCTCTGACCATGTCAGGGAAGTGATCCACCCTGCTGGCTCTGGCTGCGGCAGGAGGAAGTGATGCCCTGCCATGGCCAGAGCAAACAGGGAGGATCGCTTCCCTGCCACGGCCAGAGCTGGCCACAGGGGTCCCTACCCTGCCATGATGGGGAGAACGGACCCTCCTTCGTCAGCCCTGGCCACGGCAGGGTAGCGATCCCCCCTGCCGCGGCCAGAGCCGGCAAGGGCGACTGCCTCCCCCTGCCGCGGCCAGAGCCGGCAAGGGCGACTGCCTCCCCCTGCCGCGGCCAGAGCTGGCAGGGGTGATGCTTCCCTGCCGTGGCTGGAGGCTGCAGGGGCGATGGCTTCCCTGTGGCACCCTTTTAAATTGGCGCCCTGGGCAAAGCCCCTTTTGCCCCAACATAGTTACGGCCCTGGCCACAGGACTTTTGCTGCTTTTGCTAATATTCTTGCCAAGTTCCAGAGGGGCAGCCCTGTTAGTCTAATCCAGCAAAAAAAAAAAATTCTGTGGCACTTAAAGACTAACAGATTTCTGTGCCACAAGACTCCTTCGAGGTTCTTGGCTAATATTCTTGCCCAGTTTATAGCTCTTTAACCCCCGTGGGCACGCACACAATGGGCTACATTGACACATTGCAGCAGGGAGCCGGTGCAGGCCTAGCTCCCGGGGATTCACCGCGCATCTCTCCCTTTGTGACCTTCGCAACAAGCCCTCTCCGGCTTTTTAAGTCGCCCAGGGCTCGCTTCCGTCCGGACCCCACGCCGGTTCCGTCTGCTTGGGTTCCGGTCCCGGGGGCTTGTTGTGTAAACGCCCGGCTTGGCTCACGTGTGCCAATGGAGTTGGAGCGCTCCACGCGCCTTCTTCCGGCTCCTCCACGTGGCCCAATGGGGACTGGCGTCGGGCCGCCCGGATTGGCGCGCGGCGCCCGGCGTTCGCGGAGGCGCCAATGAGCTCGCGCCGCGTCCGCGGCCGGGCCTGAGGCTGCGCGGCAGCGGGGCACGCAGGGGGCGGGGCCCGCCGGGCCGCTGTAGCTGCTGGCAGGAGAGCGGCGGCCGAGCTCGCGCCGCGGCTGTGGCGCGCGAGGTGAGTCGGGCCGGGGGCGGCTTCGCGCGCGCCCCTGCTGCTGCTGCCGCTGTCGGCGGGGAGGAGAGCGCGCCCCGGGCTCCCTTCGGCCACGAGCCCTGCCCTGCTCCGCTCCCAGCTGCAATGCCAAGGGCTGTTTGTGCGGGTTGCACGGTAACCTGTGCATTCCTGGGTGCAGAGAATTTGGGGTAGAGGGAAATTGCCGGGGGGTTCGGTCTGTGGTGATTTGGTTGCAGGTCTGTTTGCTTCCCATCAGCGGAGCAGAGGCTGCCTACAGCCAAGTTGGGGTTCAGATTTCCGCTCGGCTCCTTGATGCTTTGCAAATGGTGTAGTGGCTAAGCATCTCTGCTTAATGTGCAGCAGGTCCTGGGTTCAAGCCCCACAGGGTTGGACTCGATGATTTCATGAGGTCCTTTCCAAGCCTGTGATTCTAGTGCAATGCCTTGTGGAGCATTGCGGCGCGTAAAGGCTGGCCGGTTTCTTTTTCACATGAGCTTTCCTGGGAGAAAATCCTACTTCATCCATCTTCAGCGAAGTGGGATTTTTCTCCCATGAAAGCTCATGCGAAAAATAAATCGGTTACTCTTTTACTGCCACAGGACTCCTTGAGGTTTTGGTTTTTGCTGGACTAGACTAACAGCTGCACTTGTGGAGCATTGTCGTTTAAGTAGCCTAGAAGCAACTCCCAGGAAGGCTGGCTTTAATAGAGACCTGGGGCAGTTGTCCACTGTAATATTTTTGTACTAGCTAGAGTTCATGCGCAAAAGAATGCTCCTCTGTAGAGCTACGTATGTGTAAGGTCAGAGCGGCGCTATGCATGAAGGAATAAAGGCAATAACGAAGTAGCTGCTGCCCATATTAGTAATTCGTTTGCACACGTACACAATGGGCAATGACTGACTATGAAGGAGTACTGTAGAAAGTGATCTGGGTATCATACTGGAGTGCAAGCTAAATATGAGTCAACAGCGTAACAGTGTTGCAAAAGAAAAAGGAACCACCTTGCTGGGATGTATTAACAGAAGTGTTGTAAGAAAGACGTGAGAAGTAATTCCTCCACTCTGCTCTGCCTTGATTTGGCTTCAGCTGGAGTATTGTGTCCAGTTCTGGGTTGCTCATTTCAGGAAAGATGTGGAGGAATGTCCAGAGAAGAGCAACAAGAATGATTCAAGGTCTGGAACACTTGACCTATGAGGAAAGATTGAAAGAGCTGTGTTTGTTTAGTCTGAAAAAAAAAAAAAAAGAAAAAAAAAAGAGCGAGAGGGGACACAATAACAGTTTTCAAGTACCTAAAAGATTGGTATGAAGAGGAGGGAGAAAAATTATTCTCTTTAACTGCTGATGCAGGGGGTAAGAACCAATGAACTTGTATTACAGCAAGGGAGGTTTAGGTTGGGCATGGGGGGGGGGGGGAGTGCCTAACTGTCAGGGTGATTAACCACTGAAATAAGTTGTCTAGGGAGGTGGTGAGATCATCATCCTTAGATGTTTTTGAAGAGCAGATTAGACAAACACCTGTCAGGGATGGTTTAAATTTGTACTTGGTCCTGCCATGGGTGCAGGGAGCTGGACTTAATGAGCTCACATAGTCCCATCCGGTTTCTATGAACCTATGATTCAGGGTTGTGGTAGTTCAGATGGCCTGTTACTAGTGTTCACATGTGGGAATGAGAAGTATTGTCATAATTTTTTAAAAGGCAATGGCTGCTGTCTGAACTGTGACATAACAAATTGCCACACCTACCTATGCAGTTGCCATTGGAGTTACTTAGAAAGCCTGGTGGGAAAGAAGTGTCAATACGTTTCTGGGTTCTTTTGTCAGGTGCATGAGCAGGAGATATAATGTAGTGGGACTTTAAAGGGCAATCTCTATAGTGGATGTTTGTTTCAAAGTTAGATGCAGTTCTCTCAACAGCATTTCCCAATATTCTAAAATGTGATTGATAATGGGTTTGAGCCCATTGTGGTGGTTTTGTATAAAATCTTGTGCAATATTTTTAAATTAACCTTTTAAAAAGCAGTCGTGGGTCTCTTCTACTCAATGGAAGCACTTGAGAAAATGAAATGTGCTTCTAACTCTTAAAAAAAGAAGGTGAAGCAAAAGCATTCCACACTGGTATCAGAGTGAGATGCAACTGACAATTTTTACCACCCTCTTTGAAATTTTGAGGGGTGAAAGAATTTCACTTGTCTTCAGGCAAAGGGGTCACTTAATTTGCTGTCGAAGTGCAATACTTTTTAGGGTGAAAGTGCAGCTTTCTAACAGTGTGTAAAGATGCTACATATAAAATGTACTAAAAGTGTAGACTATTGTTTCCAATTGAAACTGCAGTTTAAGGAAGGAGATGTTAAGGTGGTTTTTGATAGCAAAATTTGTGCATGTTTTGGAGAAACCCTTACCCTGTGCGCTGAAAGGAAGTTCGTTATTTATGTGACCCACAAAATTATTGGCTACTCTAGCAAGTGAAAGAATTAGAATTTTGTTAAATGCCTGTAAACCCATAACTTATTCCAATTTTTTAAATTAATTTGATTAGAAAAAAATATTTGTAAATCAAAGATGAGCCTGAACCACAATGCTAAACCCAAATTTTGTTTGCATTTGGGGGTGGTTGGAGACAGATCAGATCTTTATATCTCAGGTTTATCTTTACTGTAAATATTTAATTTATGATTTTTATTTATTAGTTTTTGGTGCAAAGAAAAATCCCACCTCATGCTGAGAATTTCACCACCACTTTGTAGAATTAATCTTTGCTTATTTTCAACAGGATATTAGCAGTTAAAATGGACAGAAGGATACAAGTGCCCTTATGGTCTCTGATCTTCCTCTTGCTGGCCTGTCTGCCATTAGAAACAGGTGTGTGCCCTTCCTTTTGGATTTTCACAGTCATATTAGTGTTCTGGGAACTGCTAGTGAGCTATAACCATCCAGCTGCTATTTGGGCATCTTTGTGAAATGAATGATAGGTTTCAGCCAGTTCTCAGTGAATAAAAGTGCCCATTGCTTTGCGCTCCCCACCACCACCACCAAAAGCTTTATTGGTCCCTTATTTGCAAACTCAGCAAAGAAGCTAAGCATTGATTGGTTTAAGAAGACTACATACAAGGATCAATCACTATGAGTGTGGGGTTCTGCCAGGGCGTGGGAGAAGGTACATCAGTAGCTAGTGCAAGGGGAAGAACTTGTAGATAGAGGATTTCTCATTGTAATAACTTTTCACCAGCATGAAATTCACAATGTTGTCTTGGGCTTCTAGTTTAAGGCAAAGAAGCATATATTAATAAGCAACTGAAACTGTAGTTCACGGGAACTGGGGAGGTGGGGTTAAAATTCAATGGCAAACAAAATAAAGAGGTGCAAGATCAAGAGAAGAGTCTGACAGGCCTCAAGGTAATTCACATCTTTCCTAAAATTTATTGAAAATGAACAGCTTAATACTGATGAAGTCCAGTGAGGCATGGACCTGCTCATACCTCAGAATGATTGCGGTGCTGTTGTAGCAATGTTGGACCCAGGATATCAGAGAGACAAGGTAGGTGAGGTAATACCATCTTTTCTGAAGAAGAGCTCTGTGTAACTCATTAGCTTGTCTCATACACCAATAGAAGTTGGCCCAATAAAAGGTATTACCTCACCCACCTTTTCAGTCTCCTACCTCAGAATGACATAGCCTCACCTTCTTGTGGATTGAGTTCCTAAGGGTGAGTTCACAAGAGTATGGCAGGAGATCTTTCTAAATGAAGGAGTAAGTACGGCTTTTTATGCACATTCCTTTTGTATTTCAGACTCCCTGGCTGTGATGTCGGTGGACCTAGGCAGTGAATCCATGAAGATAGCAATTGTAAAGCCTGGGGTGCCCATGGAAATAATTTTAAACAAGTAAACTTTTTTTTTTTTTTTTTGATCTAGGGTTTTCCTGTTTTAGCAAATCCATGAGGAGATGCAAGTTATGATGGATACTTTTCTCTCTGCATTGTCTGTAAAGGCCTTCTAGACTCATGTTTTTGGGGGATTTAAAACAGCCTTTCACTAGTATAAGGAGGAAACTTCCCCAAGGGAATGAATGAGCCTAAACTATTAGTATTTGCAGAATATAATCGTTCATTTAGAGGAAGTTTCTAGCCCTTATGATTATGAAAACCTTCCAACTCTGACTTAATTCAAGCAGGTACAGTGCTGTCTTTCTGCATCTACAAATGTAAGCCCAGTGCCTTTGCTGCTTCTCAGATTTGCCAAACTAACACTATTACTGACAGATTGCACTGCAGTTGTTCAAAAACCCATGGCCAGTAGTGAAATAGAAAAGAATTGTTTCTATTTTGCTGTGATGTTTGCACTGGAGCTACACACTTGAGCTGGATGATGGAGAGGGGAAAACAAAGCAGAGGCTGAGAAATGAGCAGAACAGCAAAGAAGTATCCTCCTTGTTGTGCTCAGTGGTCTGAAAAAAGTAGATGAGTGGATCCCCTTTCTGCCCCTCAGAGACCAAGGATAGAGAATAGAAGCTCCTTCACCTGGTAGCCAGAAGGTGAGAGACTTGATTCCATTCTACACTGGAGGTGAAATTCTGCAGCAGTCAGGAGGAGTTACACAAGCTCCATGGAATAGGTTACGTAACTCTGTTGACTTCATAACTTCGTTTCTACGTGCAGTCTTCACACTGCTGCACTAGTGGGAAATGCATTTTCATCAACGTAGCACTTTGTCACCTGAAGAGGTGGTTTTATTAGATTGCCTGTGGGATCAATCTGCCGGCAGTGAATTTGCAGCTGTCACTGAAGACATACCCTTCAAGAGTATCCAGCATTGAAAAGTTCAATGGAGAGCTGAGAGAATGACTGACAGTATATTTTATAGTGATAGACTCATAGTGCTCCATCTATTTATCTTAAGAAAGAGAAGGTTCTGGGATGATTTGATTACAGTCTAGAAGTACCTACATGGGGAACCAAATATTTGATAATGGATTCCTTAACTTTGGTAGGCAAAGGTGTAGCAAGATCTAAGGACTGCAAGCTGAATCTGGACAAACTCAGTTCTAAATAAGGCATGCTTTCTTAAGAGTGATGGTAATTAACTATTAGAAGAATTTACCAAGGATCATGCTGGATTCTCTGTTACTACCAGTTCTTAAATCAAAGAATATATTTGATTTGAAAAGAGTGCTTGTTTGAAGCAGATATCTGGGGGACATTTCGTGGCCTGTGTTGTACAAGTATCAAACCATCACAATAGTTTCTTCTGGCTTTGGAACCTATGAATCTGCTAGCAAAAGGCAGATGAGAAAGATGACTCCCACAGTGAAGTTGCAGAGGACGTTGGTTAGAGAATTGCCGTTGAACTCATTTGTTGGGAATGGTCTTTAATTTTTGTTTGCTTCAGGCTAGTTATTTATCAACTAACTTTCTTCCAAGTTCTGACATTTTTATTCAGTTACTGCCCTTCCTTATCATGCCACTGTCTCTTACCATCCTTCTGGAGCTAAGAGGGGAGTGTGTGTCCATGTACAGAAGTTGAATACGGCAGTAGGTCATGTAGGCACCGAGAAACCAGGAACACGCTGAGGTTACTTTATAGTGGCTTCCAGCTCCAAGCTCTTTGTTAGAGTGCTGCCTCTGGCAGTTTAATACTTTGGTTACCAACTTCCAAGTTTCCCAGCAGGATAGAGGCAGGCATAAATCATAGGTGCCATTCAAAGAGATAGTCAACCCGTCGTAGTTGACATTGCACTGGACTGTCCTGCATCTTGCTCCTAAACAACCATCCATTGGCACAACAGCCCTGAAAGGAGATGCTGCTTTGAAACCCATCAGATTAGTGAATGGTGGACTATCTCTAGCATATAGGCTCAGTACCTGGTGGCATCTGAATATCCATCCTGAGTTTGTCTGCATTAAATATGCTGAGCCTCATAAGTAGGAGATGTTTGTATTGAATGTCCATCCATGTCATACATGTTTTGTCCCTTTTTGTTCCTTAGAGAATCACGGAGAAAAACACCAGTGAGCGTAGCCCTGAAAGAAAATGAACGCCTCTTTGGCGATAGCGCAGTGGGAATGGTAAGACTCCAAAATTTCTTAAATTCAAGCTGCATATGTTGTACAAATGCCAGTATACAAAACATACATTCCCATGTGTGTTCTTTACATTATTCCCTTTAGAGATGAGTGTCTGAGTGGCCTGGTTAAGAGATTTTACCCTCTCACCTTATGTTATTTCTCCTGTGGAAATCTGAGTTACATGTGGCTTTATCTCTGCTTTTAGCCAGCCTGTCAATCTTGGCTCCAAAAGCAAATATTCTTTCCCACGTGAGGAGCTAGCAGGGAGGGAGTCAGGACTGACCATTTCCATTTTCAGTGACTCGCTGTCTTCCTTTCTGCAGTCCATAAAGAACCCGAAGATAGCCTTCCGGTATTTTCACGACCTGCTGGGTAAACACATAGATAACCCCCAGGTGGAATTGTACCGTTTGCGCTTCCCACACCAGGAGCTGGTAAAGGATGACAGGAGACAGACGGTTATCTTCAAACTGCCCCAGTAAGTGACTGACTTCAGATTTCTCTTGAGACCTTCACTGCTGTGTTGTTGCCTATAAAACTTGCAGGGAAGTGTCGTCTTTAGCATGTTGGCAGCTGACTCTCACCATTAGAAAGATAGAGAGAGGAAGTGATGGTTTTAGATTTTTCTGTAGCATGCTAAGAGAGCTGCTTCTAACAGCTATACCATTTGCATTTGGGGCTGTCATGTTGCTGCTTCATTCCTTATTAATCGGTGCCTTGTGAAAGAAGCTAGAGAAGCATTGACTTTACATATAAATATAATTTTGAGGGCCTTGCTGATGGATAGTCTTATATTCTTGCCTTGTGTTGCAGAGAAATGCAGTATTCTCCAGAGGAGATACTGGGCATGGTCCTGAATTATTCACGTGGTCTGGCTGAGGAGTTTGCAGGTTGGCATGATTGTTGCTATTTTATATCATCACTACGTTGTTTAGTTTATTTTGTTTAATTTCATGGGATGTGAAATTTCCAGGGAGACTGGAAGGGCATGTGTTGAAAATCTCAAATGGATTGTCTTAGGGAATCAGAAACAGGGTGTTGAATCATTTAACCCTTATGTCATCAGTTTAAACAGCTAGTGATCCAAAGTTTCTATCTAGTAACTGTTTGGTCATATCTTAGTCCAGTTCCTCATGGACAGATACCTAAAGAAAAAATTAAATTGCCCTGCCACCACACATCTTATACATGCTTTATTGATAGAGGGTTCCTTTCACTAGTGCTAACCTCTTATTTAAAAGAAAAAAAAAGATCTTGGGAATGTTAGTTAATAAAAGAAATAAAACCATAGCTGTATTGTTTATCAGACATACTGTCAGCAATGGAAACTGGAGAAGAATTGGCTGGCTCTGTTTTTACTGCTTTCTTAAAGGACTGCAGTTAACAAATATCTACAACTTGGACAATTGTTCCAAGCTGGGTGCAAACAAGGTGTTATGCCACAGAGAATATGGTCCATCTACAGGTTGGGATTTCAAGATCCTTGAAAGATTTAATTAATTGCTGAAGATTGAACATGATCCTTTTGCAGTGGGCACAGTGGGAGTGTGGCCATCTCACAAGATGGAGTGAAGTCTGGTGGGTTTGAGATGGAAATGAAACAAATTCTTCCCTGGTGTTACTCCACTGAAACTCCAAAGGTGTCAGCTGGGCTGAACTGGGCCTGCATTCTTTCTCTGCACTGTTGACTTTGTTGTCACAGTCTCCATACAATTTGATAGCCCTGTTATGAAGGTGGTTTTGCACTGGCCAGTCCCATGGAAAACATCTTCTCTTCCATGCTTTGCAGAACAGCCTATCAAGGATGCGGTGATCACTGTCCCTGCTTACTTCAATCAGGCAGAGAGGAGGGCAGTCCTGCAGGCAGCTCAGATGGCAGATCTGAAGGTCCTGCAGCTAATAAATGACAACACTGCTGTGGCTCTGAACTATGGGGTCTTCAGGAGGAAGGACATCAATGCCACAGCACAGGTATATGCAGCTGATGCAGAGCTGGGGGAGCTAGTAAATCCCACTTGAGTGAATGTGCTCTTTATAAAGATTGGAAATGGCAGACTATGAAGATGTGGTCCTGCTGATTGAATCCTCTTCTTGGTAACTTCCATCTGTTCATTGCTACTGCAGGCCAAAGTACTGGGCAGAGCTCATGTGTATAAAATGGCAAATACAGTCCTAACTGAGTCTGATTTAAATATGGAAAGCAAAGAGATGGTTTGTAGTGGAGAAGTGGGGGACCAAGTGTTGGAACTCCTGGGTTCTAGTCGTCATTATCACAATGTTGACCTGTTTTTTTCACCTTTAAGATGGAGCAATGACAATGATCTGTCTCACTGAAAGCTATTTATAAAACCGTTGGAGTTCCCCAGGTTGAAGGGCCTCTTGAAGAGCAAAGAATTAATTTATACTTATAAAGCTGAAATATGGGAGAAATGAGGATGTGCTCAGTAGGTCTGTTATTACAGGTTTCCAGTCCACATGGCTATTGCTGCAATTCTCATATTGAGTAACTGCACTTTGTTGTCTTTCAGGGGACTGGAGCAGCTTTATGAATGATCAATACCTGGCCCGTACCAAGGTTGTCTTGCCTTACCATTCATGGAGGAAACACCTGGGTACCTTACTTAGAATTTTCTGGCTTCTTCTTTACAGAATATCATGTTTTATGACATGGGAGCAGGAAGCACCGTGTGCACTATAGTGACTTATCAGACAGTGAAAACCAAGGACTCGGGAACCCAGCCTCAGCTTCAGATTCGGGGGGCTGGGTAAGAACTCATCTTATATCCTGTGCTTCAAAGAAAACACTTGCTTTGCTGGCTCTTCTGAAATGCATCTGTTCTGTATTTAGAACTAATTTTAAACATGAGTAGTCAGAGAGATGCTGCAGTGGGGGCAGTAAGCTTTGATTGGTTGTATCCAATCTGTAAGTAACCTGGGTGACCTCATTTGGTAAAAAAGAGTCTAAATGTGAGTGTGTTGCCAAACTTACAGGTGTACTTTCTAGTGACTCTTGTCTAGACATTACCTAATGCTTTTCATTACAAAAGATTCTTGTGACTCTTTTTGAGAAACTGTCATACTTCCATTGTTCATGGCAGTTCTTTGAAATTTGACCTGGTCAGAACCCAGGGACTAGAACTATGCCTCTTCTTTATTCAGTGAAATTACATTCATGTATAGCTAAACTATTAATGTTTTCTTAAAAATTACTATTTCTCTTCTCATGCTTCTGTTCCACCAAAGAAACAGAAGAACGTGCTGTAATGTGGGAACACCACTGTTGCCCATTTAACAAGCTCAGGGTTATACAAATACCACAGTTATTGTGTGGATGTGGCTCACATAATACAGAATTCTGCATATATATCCCACAACGGTAAACAGGCTAAGAACCACTGAACTGGAAATATTCACCATCTCAACAGTCTTTGAGCAAAGGAGCTTCATAACAGGCATACTAGAAACATCCAAAGGTGGTGAGCTTCTGAGAAGTCAGGCTTTGTGTAACTTGGATCCCAACAGTTATTTCCCTGTAACTAGTTCTTTAAACATTATGGGCAGAAAGACCCTGTGGTGTTTTATGTACAGCCCCTACATACCCATCGCCTGCCCTATCATCATCAGCAGCATCCTTCCTTCTCTACCAAGTCAGACATGATAGCCCTGTATCATCTGCTCCACAAAAGGAAGTGTAGCTTCCTTAACCGGTGAAACCAGTTTCTATAAGCTTGCATACAATTGAAGTATGCTAAACATGTTCAGTTTTATAACTGTAAATCTGGCTAGCAAATGCCAGATCAGTTACCCATGTGGGTTGAGAACCAGTGATGTAGTTGTTCAAAAGGCGCATTTGTGTCTTTGAGCAAACTCCGTGTCCATTCAGAGTTAGTCACAGCTGAGTGTGGTGGAGTGCTCTTGTGCTCAGTTTGGCATGGCTGATTGAAACAGGTTGAAAACAAGATCTTACATTTATAAGGTTTAAAACCTATTGGGAGACAGGCATATGAGAATTCTGTGCAATAATGTAAAGAGAAATATCAGGTGGTATAGTCTGGGGGTGAAGGCACTTTTGCTTATTGATCTTTGATGTTAAGAATCTGGAGCCAGAATTGCTTAAAGCAGTTTTTTCTAAAGCAAAGCCATGCACTGCTATTTACTAAGGGGGAAACTGTGTGGCATTCGAAACTGTGTGCAATCCCTCATCCTTCTTTGCACCACAGGTACTTGCAACTCTTAAGTTATTACTGGCTTGATTCATCCAGTTTGAGTGTTTGTTCCTGGTTCCTATTCCCTACTTAGATTTGATCGCACGCTAGGGGGATTGGCAATGGATCTCCGGCTCCGGGATTACCTGATAAAACTGTTTGAAAAGCAACAGCCTACAAAAGATGTTCGGCAGAATCTCCGGGCCATGGCTAAGCTTCTAAAAGAGGCCAATCGCCTGAAAACTGTCCTGAGTGTCAATGCTGACCATGTGGCTCAGGTATGGCCCTGTACTGCAGGGAATCTTCCTTCCTTAGGAATGGGAACTGCTTGGATTAAGAGCGAGTCTGGCAGAGCTGTATCTCTGCTTTCTGTAATCTTCACACTAAAATGTTCTCCCTCTCCATCCTTGCCCAGGAGATGCCAACACTAAACTGACTTTTGCTTAGCAAACTGATGAGAATTTGGATTTTGCTGCTCAAATCCATGTTACTAGTCTGACAAATGCATAGAGCTTTGCAGGAGATCTAGACAGTTATGTCCAAGGCACCATGTTTTGTATCCCTGCATCATGAGTAGGGGGATGGAGATGTAATAGAATAGGCTGCATTCCAAAGATATGGTGGAGTGGCTGGAATATATAGATCACCTGAGTGGAAATTGGAACTTTTGCTTGGAGAATGAAGTGTAATGTGAAGATAATGGCTTTTTATCTCTGACCTACTGACCAGATTGAAGGGCTACTGGATGGTGTGGACTTCAAAGCGAAGGTCTCCAAGCAAGAGTTTGAGGACTTGTGCTCTGACTTATTCCAGCGGATTCCAGGGCCTGTGCTACAGGCACTGAACAGTGCAGAGATGAAACTGGTAGGTTCAGGGATGCCTTGAGGAGTGTAGGGTCCTTTGACACTGAACTGCTGTTTGAGAGGAGTCTAGTTTGGGCACATAACTCAGCCTGCCAAGCATACAGGCTCCTGTCTTCCTGAAGGCAGAGATTGCAGTGGGGAATTTACCCCACTGCCATGTGTAACGGGGTTTAACCACATCACTCTCAAGGTAAGGGAAAAGACTCAGTCATGTACTGCACCAGTAAAGAGGGTGGGGGTGAGGGAGAAGAGTAACTAATTGCCTTTTGGACAGAGGAGGCTGAGCTAAGCTTCATAAATAGCCTGAGGAGCTCATTTGGAGGGGCATGGGGAGGAGACGGGTCTCTGTGAAGGTGAGGAGTCCAGAGCTAGGAACTTCAAGATTATGGAAACTGAAGTTAGGCCAAGGATATCTTGTTTAAAGCTGAACCTCAGAAAGGAACTGAACTGCTGCACAACATGATCAGAGGGCTGAGCCACAGAACATTCATTTGAAGGGTTGGGCATGGTGAGTGTGGTTGAGAAAGTGGCCACCAGAGGGAATGTAAGAGCTGTGCCCCCAACCCCCTGCAGTGCTGTGTTTTGACATGAAGTGCATGCTCTACTGTGGGTGCGGGCATGAACTTACATCATGTGAAACAGATTTCTATGATTGCCATATTTGTTGGTTGCCTACGAGCCAGAGATTCAGGTCAAGCTTTTAGTCTATGTCTACACCTAAAATCTTAGTTCACACTTGATTAGTCCGAACTAAGTAGTATGTAGTTAGTCCAAACTAACTTTTTAGTTTGAACTAGCCATGGTTTTTTTTTAGTTAAAAGTGGGGGGGGGCAAATTCAAACTAAATTTAAAGAAAACCATGCTTAGTTCAAACTAAACTGCTAGTTTGAACTTATTTAGTTCAAATTAGCATGTCTTCGTTGAACTAGTTTAAACTAAAAAGGCAAATGAGTTCAAACTAAGCAGTTAGTTTGGACTAACCTTTGATTAGTTCAAACTATATAATTTTTTTAGTTTGAACTAGCCAAAGCCTAGTGTAGATAGGGTTTAGGTTAGTCTTAGTCCGGACTAATTTGCTAGTGTAGACATAGCCTTACTGACTATTAAAAAGCCCTTAATTTTGTCTTGAGGACTTAAGCCTGTGTCTCCACCACATGTCCTGGAGGCATCTGAAGTTGGCCCAGGCTTCACTATAACTTACATCCAGAAATGAGATTCCTGTCTCCATGCCTGACTGTGGTTGAAGACAGTCACATCTGGATATAGAGAAAATTTTCATTTAGTTTCTTTGGTGCTTAGATTCTATGGTAATAGCTGCCTTTGTTTCCAAGGTGTCCTCTGTATGGTGGTCTTTGGGATCAAGTGCAACGCATCTTTAGATAAGGACGTTTCATGGCTGTGGTTTCTGTCTCCTCTGTTTAAATAACTGGCTGCTCCAGCATGGTGCCTCGTCTGGGTTTGACTGTTGTTGAATAAAATACAATGTGCCAGATGCTGGAGCCAGGCGTTCTGTAAATCAGACTGTTCGTTGGACCTGATTCTGAAGCACTCCCTCATGCACTCCTGTTTTGGGAATTTACTGGAATAGTGACTGGATTTTTGAACCCCAGTTGTGTTTTGGAGAGCAGTGTTGGTAGCCAGCTGCTTGCAGAGCACTATAGTAGTGGCTCATGGGGGGGGATATTGAAGCAGCGAACTTGGGTTGTACAAAGATGCGTCCTCAAGACAGAAGATAATTGTCTTTAAACTCCTAGGATGAAATTGACCAGGTGATCCTAGTGGGCGGTGCCACCCGAGTCCCCAAAGTACAGGAGGTTTTGCTGAAAGCCGTGGGCAAGTAAGTGTGTGAGTTCTCTCTGCCGCATGGCTTTTCTCAACAGCATTCTGTTTGTATTGGTAACTGAGAAGCTTGCCACTACCTCCCCTTTGCTTGACAGAGAGGAACTGGGGAAGAACATCAATGCGGATGAGGCTGCTGCAATGGGTGCAGTCTACCAGGCGGCTGCTCTGAGCAAAGCCTTTAAGGTCAAGCCTTTCATTGTTCGGGATGCAGCTTTATTCCCCATCCAGGTGAGCTTCTGCTGCTCTCTGTTTTGGAGGAGGAGGGTATAGTGTGGAGTGACATTGGGAGAAGGGATTTCCAATAATCAGTGGAGGTTTGTGAAGCTGGAATGGCATAAAGGAAACCTACAGGTTTCAGTGTTGAAGAGGAAATTGTGCTTACTTTGGAATCACATATAGAATTACTGGAAGGGAGTGAAGGAAAGACTCAGGTATTCACCCTGGAGTATTTGGGCAAGTCTCCACTTCTCTATCTGGTAACGTGGGGTAATGTTTACAGTTGCCATGAGGTGGTAAGGATTGTCTACCAAGTGCTTTGGGATCCTCTAATAGAAGGTGCTGCCTAGAGCAGTGGTTTTCAACCTTTTTAGTAACATGGCACACTTCAGTGAGACTAACAGTTCCACGGCACACCTACTTTTTTCAGCTGAATATTGCTTGTAAACATCGCGTTTACTATGGCTCCAGTCTTACTAGAGAGGTTTGCAACACAGTGCATATTACAAGCTAAAGAAGGATCAAATACATTAATGTTTCAAATCCACTGGAAAAAAAAAAATACACATCGTCTTAAATTTGCCCTTTGGCCACCTGCACTTAGAATGTTCACGTTTTAGAATAAAAAAACAGATACTTTGCTTTTAATTTGATTAACTGAGTTTTATGAGTTGTTGTTTTGGTTGGCTGGAGTATTATTTAAGATGAAACAATGTATATTTTACGTTGATTTTCATTAGCTTTGTACAAAATTTCATTGCATACTTAGACAGTTCTCTCAGCACACCAGTGCACTGTGGTGTACTGGTTGAGAACCACTGGCCAAGAACAAAGTGTTCCTGTTAGTGGCTGATTCTTTGTCCTTGCCCACCCCATGAAGGTGGAGTTCACCCGTGAAGTTGAGGAAGAGGATAAATCCAAGAGCTTAAAGCACAACAAGCGGATTTTGTTCCAGCGCATGGCACCATATCCACAGCGCAAGGTCATCACCTTCAACCGCTACACAGACGACTTTGAGTTTTATGTCAACTACGGAGACCTGGCATTCTTGAGCCAGGATGACCTGCAGTGAGTAGAAGCAAGTATTTGCATATGCTTGCCTCCAGCCTGATAGGCAGGTGCTTAGCATGCAGATGGATAGCCAACAATGCACAATTTCAGGATTGTTGCTGCAGTCATTATTCTATATGAGAGCAAGTCTAGCTGTGTGTAATTATCTAATGTTACATCTGTGTCCAGTCTATTCTCCTCTACAGCCAGTGCTAACTAGCCCACAGTTTTCATTTTCACAAAAGAGACAAGGTTAAAGGAGCAGCATTGTTGATACTACGGAAACTGAACTCCCCTCTCATCTTACAGCTAGGACCTCTAGCTCAGACTCATTATGCAGCATGGGGAAAGCTTGCACTGCCATTGCCTTGGGGTCGCTTATTCTGTGGACAGATAGATTCTAGTCTCTTTAAACATGCCTTTCACCAGAGCTAACTTTTCTTTTGTTCATGCTCGGATTTCCTTTGTGACTATCCCTGCTCTGGTTCTTGGGCTCTCTTGCTAGGTTTGTAACCTTCCCATCAGTAATGCTGATTCCCACAGGACACTGCTGGGAAGAAGTGCCCAGCATTCTGTTGCATGTTCAGATACTTGGCCAGTGTATTAAGCAATATGAATTAGCACTAGAAACAGCAGCCTGCTTAATAGTTGGAATTTGGGTGAAGTACAGAAGTGATTGGCCTCAGCGGGACAGAGCTGGGAAGAGAACATGGAGCCCAGAGCATCAGAGTAGATTGAGGATAATACAGGAATAAAGTTGAGAGAGAGGGATGACTGCCTGCTTTGCTGCTTCATCTTTTCCAGTTGGTGTCTTTTTATTCTCTCACTCTTGCCTTGGTTTCCATCTCCTCTTCCCACCCCCATCCTGCCCATCGCAGAGCCTTTGGGTCCTTGAATCTCACCACTGTAAGGCTGAGAGGAGTTGGAGACAGCTTCAAGAAACACTCGGATTATGAGTCCAAAGGCATCAAAGCTCACTTCAACATGGATGAGAGCGGAGTGCTTAGCCTTGACCGGGTAAGCACCAGCCAGCTAGTGCCATCTACGTTCACCAGTGTTCCTCACACCCAGTGTCTCCATAGGTGCTGCTGAGTCCTTTTTAAATCTATCATATTGTCTTTGCTTCCAGGTGGAGTCAGTGTTTGAGACTGTAGTGGAAGATAAGCCAGAGGAAGAATCAACATTAACAAGTAAATACAATGCACTGTCTCTGTTTTTTATTTAGTCCAGCTGTTGCTTTGAAACCACAACTCAGTTAACTGTACCACATTTCTCTGGAAGGGACAGGTACCCTGTGGCAAGAGGGGAGTGACTAATTAATTAAGTGAAGTACTCTGATGCTACCTAGCAGTACCCAGGGTTGTGAAGCATTTCATCATTAGCAGCCCTTAGTGCAAAGTGGTTTTGTCTGTGCCTGCTGTAACTCAGCTTCCTGAAACCAAAAGGCTCTGGCAACACAAGCAGTGTCTTCCATGTCTCTGCAGACCTTATCCTCTCTGTGTGGGTTAGCAATAGGTAGGTAGCAGCCCCAGAATCCTGAGAGCATTTCCTCTGGTATCCAGCCATTCACCACTGCCCATTCTCTGAAATGACCAGAACAGAATAAACACAGCTTTTGTGTTATGACTCAGGATCAGGACATTTGTAGTAACACAGCACTGAGATACACTTACAGTGAAAACAATCATAAGTAGTTGTTGAAAGCTGAGATTGAAGAGCTAGTGAGAATAAAATAGGCAGAGAAAGGTTTATTTATAAAACAGTATAACCTGCTCAATAGAGCATAAACTTAACTTCAACAAACTGCTGAAAACTTGTCTAAAGCAGTTTACCACCTAATGTAGTCTCCCATTGTCTGCAGCCAACCTGCTTGAGATCTCTCTCTCTCAGGAGTGCAAAAAGAACTGTTTTTGCTGCTTTGGTGAAGAATGATGGTGTCCTTTTACATTCTTCTTCTATCACCCCAAAAATCCATTGGTTGTCCCAAATCATGGTGACTGCTCTCTATTCTCTAGTTCTGTTCTCTGATGTGCTAACTTCCCGTGTTCTTCATATTTCATGTTGACTTCATATGCAAACAGAGCTTCCATTGTGTTGACTCATAACACTTAATGTACACGTGAATCAAGGCAGACAGGAGACTACTCTTGTTTAGCATAAACTTGTCTGTCAAACTGGCTTTGATTCAGACTTTTAAAATGTATGTTTTCCAGTATACATACACACAACTCTTTACATAACAATCAAAGAATTCTGAGGCACTTTTAAAGACTAACAAATCTGTTTATCTTTTTTGATGGAAGAAAGATCCCATTTCATAAGATGCTTGAAGATCAGGAATGTACAGAATGGAAGGAAACAAATGCAGGAGGTATAAGTGATAGGATCAGATCAGACTGTTACAGCAAATCAAAGCAGTTGTCAACTTGTCAGCTCTTTACATAGCATCAGTACATATGTTCTGCAATGATGCAAATTACCTGTGAGAACCTGCCTTTCATTATGATCATACATGACTACCTTCACAGATGATAATTACAGAAGCGGAGCCTCACAGGATTTGCTATAGAACATTTGAATCCTTTTGGCACAGAGGAATCCACAAGTACCTGCCTATTATGCTTGAAGATCAAAAGTAATTATGGTCCTGAGCAGGTGCTGCTAGGGAAGGGAGTATGTCCACCTGAAAACCTGCCATGCACACTCCTAAGGTGCCCATCAGCACAGTATCCAGGCATGCACCACATGCATGAGTAACATAAGGGAGGTGCATTTTCACTTCCCTCAGTAAAGGGGTGTGTTTAGAAGGAAACAAATTCCTTTGCTTTGTCTTGAAGGCAGTGGGGAAGTCTTGCATACCTGGTGCTTCAGCACTCTTCCTCCTCATTGGCTGGGTTTTGGTGCTACTGAGTGGGTGCTTTTTGTTGTCCTGGTTCTGGGGCAAGTCCAAAGTCTTGTAGGTGGTGTGCTGGAAGGACAGGTGTGGGTGCATACAGGAGGAGGGCCCTAGTGCAGTGAGTGATGGGAAAACTCTCTCTGTTTGGAGATGCAAATTCCAGGCCATACTTTTGCAGAGGTGAGGGCCAAGTTCTTTGTATCCAAAGGGATGTGCAGGAAGGGAAAGAGCTAGCAAAGTGAGTGCAAGAGTTGTCACAGCAAATGCTGTCAGTTTCCCACACTGGCCCTGGATTATTGGTGGACCTTGGAGAAGCACTCCTACAGAATTCATGATATTAAATTCAAGGACATCTGTTTTGCACTGCTGAGTTACCATATCCCTAACTGATGCACGATACTCCCTCCTCTTCCTTCTCACACACTGCTACTCTACTTCAAAGACTGACATTTTGAGTTTTTTGTCTGCAGAGCTTGGAAACACCATCTCTAGCCTGTTTGGAGGAGGAGGGCCTACACTGGAGACGGGAGAGAACCTGACAGAGACAGTCCAGGTGAGGGTGCAGCCTTTGATAGGAAGGTGGGACACAGGCTGGGTGCAGTCCTGATTGCTGAGTAAAGGAGGCAACTGCTAAACATGTACCAAATCAGGGTGACCAGCAGGACATCAAGATTAAATCCTGTACACTGTGGAAGCTTGTTCGTGTTTCAAAGCAAAAAATAAATATACACAGCAGTTATAGTTGTTACAGCAAGCTCTTGGAGTAATGCTACCAAAACTGATTCCTTGATGAAGGCCATTTCTCTGTCATTCTTATCTCCTTTCTGGCTAGTGCTGTGTAGGCTCCAGTCTCTTACATCGCATCACTGTAGGCCAGACCATTTGTGCCTGGTTGCTTGATGTGTTGTTGATGGTAGGAGTCTCAGTTCCCTCTTGGGTGCAGAAAAGGGTTGTGGTTCCAAGCAGATATGGTGACTTTCCTGAAGTCCTCTTTTGCCTGTCCACTAGCTTTTGTTCTACCTTGAACATCAAGCCTGCAGTACAACCCTGCAGAGCCTGCCCTCTCTATATCTGTACAGGGTTTCCATGTAGAAACTGACATTTTCCTCCCTGCTGCCCAGGAGGAAGAGGAGAGCCAGGCAGAAGCTGGAAAAAAGGAAGAGGGGGAGAAACAGGACCAAAAGGAGGGAGAGGGGACAGTGGGTGAGGAACAGGGGGAAGAGAAGCAGCAACAGTCTCCAGTGAACGATAAAACAGAAGCTGCCCCTCCAGAAGCAGAGCAACATGAAGAGAAGGGAGAAGGAGAAAAAGGAGCATCTCAGGTGAGCAGCTGACTCTGCAAAGGCGAGATTCCCTAAAATGATGACACAGTGGACTCCTGTACCTCAGGACGGGTATCTGGCTGAAAATAGGGGAGGAAGATGTGAAAGATTCTACCCCATGTGTTGCAGGCTGAGCACCTAAGCTTTGTTTCCTGCTCAGTCTCTCTGAAAATAAACCCCAACTGACAGGGCGCTGAACACAATTCTGCTTCTTGTGGGGGAAGTGTGGGGTGACCTTTGCACTCATGGTGTGAAGCTAAGTGTTGCAAGACTCTGCTAGAGTTCACCTTAGTTGCTGGAGTTTGCCCTGCAGAGAACCCTTCCACTTCACTGCCTCTTATTCGGAGAGAGGAGTTTGACATTGCTTCCTGTTGTTGCCTCTCAGATTAATACCAATCCACTCTCTTCCCCAGGCCCTTCATGTTTGTTCCTAATCCTGCTGTTCTGTACCTATAGTGCCATTCTGAGCTGGCAAGTACAAAGACGTTGTATGCAGAAGTCCATGAGAAGCACTCTGCACCATACAGGACTGAAATGTGACCTGCTGTTGAGATTCCTAGATTCTTTTCTGAAATCCCCATGTAGTCTTGAGCAATCGGTTCACTTTTGTTCTTTAGGTTCCTCATTTGGCAACCACACCAGTCTTACCTTAACAGTGGTGGTGGGAGGTCTGTCCAGTGGTTTTGCTGTTTGTCTTTTCCTTCAATTCAAGCTAACTAACTGGAAATAAAACCCCACAGAAGACAAGGTGGTTGATAATTTTCACACAAGGAAGAAGATAGAATTAAAGGCAAAGGCAAAGACTTGTTTTAATAGGATTTTAACGTCTCTAGTTAACTACCTTGAGTTAAGAATACACCTTTATCATAGTCACCTATGAAGCACTAAGGCACTGCAGACATGGAAATGATTTTTATAGATGTACAGCACTAAGCTATTTACTTAACACTTAGAGACTGAGTCCACTGTATCATGTTCTTATGTGACTTGTCAAAATATTTGTTGAAGTGAAATGGTGCTCAGATTGATCTTTTTTTATTTATCCTGGAATTGCTTGTCTGACACAGGATTCCAAAGAAAAGGGAGAATCTGAAAAAGAGGAAGAAGTGTCCAAAAGTCCTGATGGCAGCCCAGCTGCCAAAATAGAAGAGAAGAAACCCAAAGCCCCCAGGAAGCAGAAGGTTGTGGACGAGATTAGTGTGGAGCTGGGTGTCAGTGATGTTCTTGACCTGCTGGAAGATGAGCTGAAGAGTTCAATGAAGAAGTAAGTATGAGGGGAGCTGATGTGAAGGGAATGAGCTGGGCTGGGACACAGGGACCAGTGAGCAATAGATTCTAAGGTGCATAGTTTGAGTTTAGATCCTGGGTAGAGATGACGTCCCCTTCTCTCAATCCTAGAATGAATCTGACTGTAGCAAGTACTGCAATTTGCTCACCTGAGCTGCTTTTATTGACCCTTTTTGGGTCAGCATCTGTCTTTTTAGCAGCCCTGATAAATAAACTAAGCATAAATGTCCCAAAAAGTGACCAGGCCAGAAACTCTGAATGCCAAAGGGAGAACTGGTCTTCAAAGAGACCATTGCTCCCTCTTGCAGGTGGTGGTGACCTTTTTGCTTATTTCTGATCTCCTTGCACTTTAGACTCCAGGACTTGACAATCAGAGACCTAGAGAAGCAGGAGAGGGAAAAGTCAGCCAATAGCCTGGAGGCATTCATCTTTGAGACCCAGGTAAGAGTGGTGAAAAAGTTTGGAAGCTTCTGGAAAATTAATGAGCAAGGGTGTACATTTGCAGCCAGCTCAGCCCTGCCAAAGGTTGTATCTGTTCCAAGGTGGGGAAAGGTTGCTTTGAGGAGTCCATCTATTGTAATTTTGTCCACTTCTATGCTGTTGAGTGTTTCCTGCCCTATGGGGAGTTGGGAGGGTTCTTCAAAATAAATGGGATCTGATCAGAGTTCAAGCGGCATGCTGAATGAAATCTTGGCCTTCATAAAAGCTTTGTGTATGCTGTCTCCTCTTGTACACATCTTAGCATCTCCATACTCAAGTTTGGAAGAAACTCCAATCAGCTAATGGAGAAGGGAAGTTCTTGTTCTGTGTGAGGACTTTTACCTTCTCATTAGTCAGCAGTTTAAGGCAAGTGACCTTTACTCTTCTCAGGACAAGCTTTACCAGGAGGAGTATCAGTTTGTTTCAACGGAGGAGGAAAGAGAGGAAATTTCAAAAAAACTGAGTGAAGCCTCCAACTGGATGGAGGAGGAGGGATATACAGCCACAACCCAGGTACTCCTGTGTGGAATCTAGGTGTCAGTTTCCACTGACTTGCCAGTGGGTGACAAACTGACCTAGCTTCCTTGGTTTTCTTAACATCTCCAACTCAGGAAAGTTGAGCTTTGATCCATTTTGACCCCTTTGAATGCTCTAGCACTGGTAAACCCTTCTGTTAATTTGCTCAGCACTAAAATTGCACAAGAACTGACTCTTCCTATCACTGCTGCTCACTTTCTTGGAGCACATACAGCAGTTAACTTCCAATGCTACATAAACAGTGCCCATTGCTGCAACTCTTCTTAACATGCAGGATTTGTGCATCTGATAGGGACAGCAAGCAAAGGTACCTGGAGATCAACCTTCTAGGATCCACAATATTCCTGGGATTAAATGTTTGGAGGGGTTTTAGATGTCTGTTCAGGGAGATTCTTGTCTTTCTCCCACTTTCAGGAACTGAAAGAAAAGCTATCTGAGTTGAAGAAACTCTGCAGGAGCCTTTTCTTCCGTGTAGAAGAAAGGAGAAAATGGCCAGACCGTCTGACTGCCCTTGAAAATCTGCTCAATCATTCAAGCATCTTTCTAAAGTAAGAGCGAGACTCCAAGGGGAAAATCTGAGATGGTGGGTGGTATAAAAGGTGCTGCATGCATTTGCTAATTCAAATGGAATCTTGCTTTCCAGACACCACCACAGGGGGAAGCAGGCTGGTATGTGGCTTCTTCTAGAGACTGACAGGCATTTTAGGGAATGAACAGAATAGAACAGAAACATTCAAATCCCATAAATTACTCTTCAGAACAGTGTGTGATTTTTCCATGTGTATGGCAAGGTGCACCCATTCTCAGGAGGGTCAATGCTGTCTTCCCTTACCAGCATAACCCTGGATTTGCTTCCTTCCTAGCAAACCCACTTGTGGGGCAATCTGTGGTCAGTTTTGGTCACTCCTAAATCTGATTTGAGGATTCTGTATCCCAGTCCCCTGAAGTATCTAAGTCTTCTAGTGTTCATTTCCTTGGATAGAAGTTGCATGTTTATGTGAAAAGCAGTAAGATCCAAAAAAATTAGTCAGTCTGTGCAATGGTTTATATAAATTTCAAATATTGTTGATGCTATTGTTAATCCTGAACAATTGGAGTAAAAAGAAACCTCTTTGGTTTTGTCTTTCAGGGGAGCACGGATGATTCCAGAGACCGATCAGATATTCACAGAGGTGGAACTAAGTACCCTAGAGAAAGCAATCAATGAAACTGCAGTAAGTGAAGGGGCTGGGGAGCATTTGGATGTGTTCAGTATCGCAGCTAATGGGTATAGTCTCACTTGGGGGCTGGGAGCATTGTAAATACATCTCTCCTCATGTTAGGATAACTCTTCTCTGGTTTAATGCTCCCTGGTTTCAAACTAGATTTCATATTGGTTTTGAAAGATGTGGCAATTGGAGATAACAGCTGATCGATATGTATTATGGGTGAGCTAGTGCCTTCCAAAAAATGACTCTTTATGGTTTTAACAGCAGCAACTGGCATTCTTGTCCTCTGGTTTGCTAGAGCTAAAAGGATGGAGGAACTGGGATGGAAGGCTTGTCAGCCACGACAGTTGAAATGCCCTTGTGCTGTGTCTGGGATTGTGTGTTCAGAAACAGCAACTCCTACAACTAGGAAATAGCAACATATTCATTGGGGGGGATTGACTTTGGGCTTTTCTTGCAGACTTGGAAAAATGAGACATTGGCAGAACAGAACAAACTTCCTCCCACTGAGAAGCCCACACTGCTGTCCAAGGATATAGAGCTGAAGATAGCTGCTCTGGACAGGGAGGTGCAATATCTACTGAACAAGGCTAAATTTGCAAAACCCAGACCCAAGAAGGAAAAAAATACCACAAAAACCGATTCAGGCAAAAACACCACAGGTCCCCCTGACAGTGAAAAGGTTATCCCTCCCAAGGAGGAGAAACAAGAAGGTGAGGAGCACTCAAGGACAGGCAGGTGTTCCTGTGAGCATCTCATACTACTGACTCATTGAGGGGAATGTTCTCTCAAAGCTGTCTGCATTGAGCAAAAGAAGGTTATAATGAGGAGGCCTTTAATAAAAGGCTGTTGATGATCCTCCTAATTAGGGAGTTACTGGAAAAGGCTTGGTAAACTGTGGCATGCTCTCCATGCTACTGTCTTGATTTGCTCAATTTATTTGAGGGTATCCTGGATTTATAAACCTCATGGGAAGGAGTGTCTGCTTCTGTGGCTTACATGGGGACTGGAGAAGAAATCTTCAGTGCTAGTTTAGTCTCTGCTACCCACTGCCAGGCACAGCCTTCTAAGAGGTGATACCCTGTTCTGGATGCTGGATTGATTCTGCTACCTGAGACCCAGCTGATTGAGATTTCCTAGGTCACAACATTAGGGACACTAGGATTTACAGCTCTCTTGGCTCTCGGGATGGATGACTTCTTGAGTGCCCCATCCCATTTTAAAGATCAAACCACTCTCTGTGGACAAGGCTCCCTTATGCTAGCTCTGGTCCCTTTAGTGGGATACCTTAGTCACCCCCTTGGTAACAGGCCATGGGATGACTTTTCTGTACAACTCTGAGGCCTGTGCCTGCTGCTTATGTCTGCCAGTGGCTCTTGGCTAGCTTTGAAAATGCACACGGGCATGTGTGCGTGCACACAGACATTTGACTGCTTGAGACTTGCCTCTGTCTTACTTTGATCCCTGCTGGACTCTTTTCAGATACTTTCTCTGCTTTGCAGGGGTGCTGTTAGATTTTCTCAGAGTGCTCCTATTGATTCCATCTATTGACCCTCCCATTGGCTACCCCAGGGGAAATCAGTAGTTGCCTAGTGATGGGCTGCAGTTAGCTCACGTATAGTCCACACTGGCAAATGTTCTCCTGCCCAGTCCTTAATCTGTGAATTTCTTCTCATGTACCAGAGCTAGGGGGAGGGGTTGGGCCTGTTGCTGCTGCAGAACTTCTTGTATGACCACTTGTATGTACATCTCTGCTCCATGGTACAGATAAAGCTGAAGGTGCCAGTCCAGTCAAGGAACCTCCCACAGTCGAGAAAGCAACACTAGGTGATGAATTGGGACCAGACACAGGTAGAGGTTCATTTCATTAAGAAAATGGAACTCAGTGGTTGTGGATGCCTGTAACCTGCTGTTTGCAGCATTCTCCCCCTTTCTGTTTCCCTCCAAATGAACTACAGAATGAGGAGTCGTCTCTGGTTGTTGAGAGAATCTGTGAATCAAACTGAAAACAGAGGAACATGTGGGTTGAATGTTAGCTTCTACAGCCTAACCAATAGAAATCTTCTCTTGAAAGTTTTTGCATTCTAGTGGGAAGTTATGGAGGACTTAAAAACAATTGTTCCCTGCAGCGTTTAGAAGTAAAACATTGCAGGCCTTTGCTAGTGTATGAGAACCTGCAAATGACTGTAAACAAAGAAACTAATATATTTTCATTATCTAAACTGGATAATTTAAGTACATAGTAACTAAAAACAAACTAGAAAGTGAAAAGTATATTAAACTCTTAAATTGTTCAGCTTGAATAGTCAAGAGATTGTTTATTATGTGGAAAGGAAATGTACTTTTAAAAAATCAACTTTTAACCTGAGCATGTGCCTCTGAAATAATAACTTTGTGGCAAGATATGTGGCCATGATGGTTTACCCCTCACCTTAAGGTTTCCTTTTTAATCAGTGCTGCATTAGTGAATCCGTGCCTCACCTTGGTATGTCTACAACTGGCTATTTTTCTTCCTATCAACCAGTACCACTTTCTACAAGAAAGGAATTTCTGGGCTACTCAAAGGTCCTGATCTGCAAACACGTTAGGTGCATCAGTGTTTTATTGGTATCTAATTATGCCACCCTTGAGTAGCTAAAGTCTAACAGTACTGCCCAGGCTACTTCCACAGCTCCAATCCTCTATCTGAGTGAGTGTTAGAATGTTTTAATATTACAGAGCATCCAAAAACTATTGTACAGCATATACAATAATTGTATTTATAATTTCATTAATAATTGTATTTATAATTTCATTCCATTTTATCTCCTAGAACCTGAGAATGAGAAGAAGCCAGAACCTAGAGAAGAGAGCAGGACGAACGATGAGTTATAACATCCCTTGAAATTTCTTCTAGCATCACATCTATTTATTTAACAGTTTTTTTTATAATGGACCCAGTTAGTTTGATGTTAAATGGAACATGACAAACAGGCTGACAACAAAATGCAATAGAGGTGTACATTTTTTTTTTTTTTTTTTTTTCCTCCTGGGAATTTCACTGTTACTAATTTTAGTGAGTTAATTTTTTGTTTTTCAGTGTGTTAAAGATGACCATGTACTCACTGAAAACTCTCACTGAGTTGCAATACAGTCCCACTGGAGTCACCAGAAGTGGCTTTTCTTGTAGATTAAAACAGCACCAAAACACCTGTAAGATTTTTGGAAACAATTTGGTCCCACCACTCTCAGCCATGCATCATCTGGTGAAGATGAAGATGTTAAAGTATCCAAGAAGCATGTCCTGGAGACGACTCTTCCTTTGTGTGGGGAAATGAATAAAAGAAGCAGGATGCTGTGGCCACCATGAAGTATATTCTCATTTTGATACATGGGGTGGGGAAGGGTGCACCATGCCTCAGAGAGAATGTCTGTTCATTTTTCATTAGGCTAGTGCTGCTAAAGCCATCTCTTGGCCCTTCGTGCTGTGTCTGGCAGATTTTGACGTAAGGGAAATAGGGACCTAATGGAAAACATTGAAATTTGGTTCAGAACTATATATAAAATACAAAGCCCAGAAGTTGCTAATGTGAACACTAAAGATATGAAAGGAAAGAACATGATGGAGAATCTCTGGCTGAAAGCAGAACAGCAAATGGGAAAAGGTTTTAGATGGGTGAAGGATGAGAGAGAAAACTGGAAAATCTATTTTCTGTAAGCTCCTCCTCCCCCAGTGTCTTGTGAAACAAGACTGGCTTTGTTGTGAAACTTCTCTTCAGTGATGGTCTCATAGTTTCTTGGAAACATTCATACTGCTGAAACACGCCAGTGAGATCCTGATCTACTTCATATAGAAGCCGTTATGAATGTGCATTTGACATTTGTCTCCGTTGACCTATTCAACCAAAATAAAAAATACTCTTCCTGACAGCCTCTCTAAACTACTTTTGTCTGTTTTGGAGAGTGGATTAGGGAATTCCTTAAGCTTTTCCTGACTTTTTACATTCCAGTTCAGTGCTCTAATCCTGCCAGCACTGCCGAGCAGCTTTGTTTTTGCAGATGACAGGGCTGTCAGTGAATCTGCCCAAGCGCCTTTCTCAGTACTGCTGCTTTTTCATGCCCAAAGAGAACTTCCCTTAACCATGCAGGTTTATGGAGTCTTAGTTTAGCTTTTCCTCTTTTGTGGTGTAATTTCTCAGGCAGGAGCAGATAAACAGAGGAAATGCATTGGCTCAAGGGCCTTGTACCCCATTGTTGGTGTTGAGAATCAGCTTGGACAGGCTTCATCTCATGTATCTAGACTGCAGGAAGTACAGATAACTGGACCTTCTAACCTTCGTGCCCAGGGCCACTCTCAGGCTGAACTTTGCTCTTATAAGGAATCTCACACGCACAACTAAACTTGGTTTTGCTGTGTTTTGAAGTCTTATTTTCTTTTGCTATAATCCAATTCCTGTTTCTCTCTAATTCAGGCTGCTGTCTAGAGCTAGGATCCACTTAGCTTTTCTTACAGGGACCACAATTTTCCCATCCAGCCACTATCTTAAACTCTTACCATCACTCTGTCCAGGGGTTGCATTCAGGAGAGGTCTCCTTGCCATAACCAATACCATCTTTCACATCATCTACACAGCAAGCTAATTTATGGAAGCAAAACCCCTCCCGTTCCTTTGTGCACCAGAGAGATGGCCCAGAAACTGCTCTATAACAGACCGGTGGAGTTCATAAAACATTAGGACAGCCTTTTAGCATATCACTTCCATCTCTGGTCAAGCCTTGTCTCTTGGCTTCCAGTAATGTGCTGCACCCAGTTACACTTCATAACATTGATTCAGATTGTACTGACTCCCCAAGAATGCAGGAAACTGCTTTGACTGGAGGTTAAACTTAATCATACAGGTTAGTTAATGGCACTTAATGCTGATGCTTTTCTTTCAAAAAGCAGATGAGCAAATATGCTGCAGTTAAATTGAAATAAGGTGTGGTTATTGATGCCTGTGGCCTTTCTGTGATCCTTGCATAGTAGTTGAAGACCTGTCTTCCTTTGTATGGACTCTCATGCTATTAAGCTACATGTATAATTTCTGCAGTCTGACCCTTGCTAACAAGTCTTGCTATTGATATTGGCACTCTGGTAGTGGTAAGGAGGGTGTATGGATACCATGCTGAATTGCTGGATGTCCATGTGCATTAGTGTGTTCTGACAGTCTTTCACCTGTGTCTGGAGTAGAGAGCCCTTCATAACAAGGATGCACAAACCAGTAACTGCTCTAGGTACCCTTGAAAATGTACTGTAATTTTACCCTTGGCACTGTATTTTCTTTTGATATAGCTGTTTCTTAACTGTTTATGTTTGGTTGATAATTGGGAGGAAATCAGTCAAAAATGCCACTTGTTTGTGAAGACAACAGCTGAGCTTTCTCCTTCAACCACTGAGCTGTGTAAAAAGACAAATGGAAATCCTTCTGTTTAATTTTTGAGAGGTGTGATTGCAGTCTGGCCTAAGAGTAGTTTAAATTCCCTTTTGAGGGTGTAGGGAGTGGAGCTGTGATGGGATTTGCAGTATATTTTACAAGTCTGTTATAAGGTGTGGTAAACTAAGGTTTGAACTGCAGTATTCCTGATGCTGTGATCAAGGATAATTGCAGGGTATTTACAGTATAACAGGATGGAAGAGTAATCTGATGGAAATGTGCCTTTTGGTTGAACAGATGACCATCTGGCCTGCAAAGGAGGGTCATGTTCTTCCCCCAGGTACACATGCTTCCATGAGAAGAATGTGACCTTCTGTGGTACAGCTTGTCTACCTATACAGACATGGTGTTTAGATTAATTTTCTAATCCTAACTTTCTAAAAATAGTTTAAAACTGGGAAACAAAGTGAAGTAAAGTCTAAGGGATTCCCACACTCAGGTCTGCAGTCCTTAGGACATCAAATCTCCTGTGGATTTAGGTAGGAGTGATACATGTAAAGGCTCCAAGATGAGAAAGTCTGTTTGAGTGGGAGAAAAAATAATTAAGAAAAACCTCCTTGACTGAAAATAATTAAATCTCATCACCCTCTTCCTCTCCACTAGCATAGCGCGCACACCCTGTAGACATGATTAGGGCAGCAATTTTTTGCATGCTTGATCTTATCTTTGTTAAATTGTGTGTGTGGATCTTGATTGCTTTTTTAGATGTGCAGAATTGAAAAGATTAAACATAAATGAGGCATTTAATTTTACAAATCTCAGTGTTGACCTGAATGTGCATTCTACTGTGACTCTTGAAAAAACAATCTGAATCAAATGCAAAATGTTAAATCTTCAGCTTTTCTGGAAATGTATTTTAGATGTTTCCCTCAAACTTGGGCAGCTACCTTTTACCTCTAGACTGTTCTCTTACAGGAGTATAGACTAGGTCTCCTTCTCCACCTTTGCTGCTCAGACTGCCTAAAACAGAACCAAACCCAAGTGATATTTGCTGCTTAAACTGCTGAAAGCAACCAAGCCCCAAACCAAGTGATATTTTGCATCCATATCAAGTACTGATGCACCATACTCCTGTTTGCAGCATTGCGTACATGTGCAGTCTTGTATTATTTTTCTTTGCCACCTTGGGGGACACTGGGCCATAAAGTCCTAATTCTTTTCCCTTCCCTTAGCATTTCGGGTACTTGTTTCTACTGAAGTTTTGGTTAGTTAATTAACTTTTTTTTATTGGAGGGAAGGGAGGAAGATGCAAACTAATCCAGTTGAAATGTACTTGCTCCATTGTTAAATGGTTTCAATAAAAGACTTGCTTTTCTATAATCTTCTTTTTGATTCTCTTATGTTGGAGAGAGTATAAATCAGCATTTCTCAAGTAGCATGCCATCAGGCCTAAACAGCTGTGCCATGGAATTTTTTGAAAAACTACACAGAGGTCTAGATTGGTTCATGAATCTTCATGGATGTATTTGGAGACTATGGCAGTGTGCCTCAAAATAATTAAAGGAATCAAGGTGTGCCATGGCAGGAAAAAGGTTGGGAACCACTGGAATAAACTGTGGATACATCATTTGAATCCAAATATCTGTCTGCTGGGAATCTCTGAATCCATTTTATTGTTGGCTGGCACTGCCTCTGATTTCACGTTGAGCTTCTATACTCGCATTTTGTGCTATACTGCCAGAGGTGCCACCTTTTGGCTCAGACATGACTGAGATTCTCATCTGTGGTTGCCAAAGGTCCCTTAGTGCTTTTTGAGAGTCAGTATTTAATCCTGACCCTCAGGCTCCTATCCTAGCATGGCTGACTGCTCTCCCTAAATTCCTTCTGCAATTTTAGCTGGAATAAATGCTGTACATAGGCCTAATTAGCAGCTTTACAACTGACTTATTTGAGCTGCACAAGGTCTAATGCTGGTGAAGTGCTGTTAAGGATGGATGGCTCCTACAAAAGAGCACATGAGCTAGAACTCCTGTGTACTATGATGAGGGGCATGCTAGAATGGCACAGGTGCACTGATGGTAGGGTGACCAGAGAGCAAATGTGAAAATTCAGGATGGGGGTGGAGTGTAATTGGCACCTAAATAAAATAAGGCCCCAAATATCAGGACTATCTCTATAAAACTGGAACATCTGGTCACTTTAAGTGGTAGTCCATTTACACCAGGAATACATACCCCTGGGAATACACAGTGGTCTTCCATGATGTATATCAGCTCATCTAGTTACTTACCTAGTGTTTTATAACAGGCTACATAAAAAGCTCGAGTGAAGTCAGCACAAACTGAAATTTTACACAAATGACATGTTTATGCTGCTCTTAAGTACTATATACATATATAAACCATTTGATTTATAATTATATGCTAAAAATGAGTAAGCAATTTTTAATAATGTGCTGTGACACTTCTATTTGATTCGTTTTGTAAGCAAATAGTTAAGCGAGGTGAAATTTGGGGCTATGCAAGGCAAAATCAGACTCCTGAAACAGGTACAGTAGTGGAGAGAGGTTTAACTATTGATTTAAACTAGGCTGCTTTGGGGATAGGAATGTGATGAGGACAACTGTAAAAAGGCCTCTGTAGAGTTAAAGTTACACCAGTTTTAATTTTTAATTGGTTTAAAAACTAATGTAGTTTAAGGTAAAATAGTGTATGGTCACTTAGATTTCTAACAATTTTTTTTAATACATAACTTGGTAAGAACTAGATTTGAACCTCTAGCGATTTGAGTGTTCACATAGGGTTTTTTTTAAAATCACACTTTGAGTTTAAATGGGTGCAACTTTGCACATAGCCAAAGCTTGCCTTGCATCATCATTAGCTGCTCCCGCTCTAAGTGGATGGGTTGGCTCCTGGCTTCGGCTTCCTGAAAACGGAGTTAAACGGCTGTGCACTGAAATACTTTCGTGGGAGCTCCGATTGCTGCACAAAATTTTGCTTTTGCACTCTTGCCACTGGGGCAGCGAACCGGCTGCTCAACATCCAGCTATGCCCTCCAATTCATCTGATCTGGCACAAGTTACTTCCTGGGGGTCGGTTTCCCATCTGTTAAATTGAGGATAATGCTTCCTTGTCCCACAGAGGTGCTGAGCAGGGATTTGCCTTACCTTACTCGCCCCCCCCCCTTGTCAGCTAGTAAGTGTTTTACCAATTTAGTGAGCACCCCACCGCCCCCTTCCCCCAATTTCGAGTCCTGAGGGGGAAGCTGCTGGTGCTGAGGATAATCTGGGTGAAGCATGGGCTTGCTACTGCGAGAAGGACTATAGCAGTGCATGCCACTACTGCGGGAAGGACTATAGGAGTGCATGCACACCTCGCCACTAAGCTGCATGCCAGTTCAGGCAGCGTGAAACATGCACAGTGTCCATAGCTCTCAGGGGTTTCTCCCTGGCCCAGGTGGTGGTGGTGCTGCTGCCACCCCCTGCTCACCAGCCGTCCCGCGCGCTACCCCACCGCTGCGTGGGACGCGCGCGAGACTAGAGCCCCGGAGCTGCCACGTGCTGCGCGAGCGAAGGGGCGGCGCTGTGACGTTTGCAATGACCCCTCCCAACGCTGCCCCCGCCCTCAGGCAGGGGGCGGCAGAGGGGGACAGGCCGCACGCGCGAAGGGCGGGGTCAGACACGCCGACTGAGGGGCGGGCTCAATTTGCCCCAATGGCCGCGCGCGGAATCAGGCGGCCGGCAGAGCGCGGGCCTATCCTGGTGAGCCTCGAGGCAGCCCCGCCCCCGAAAGCGCGCGTGGTGATTGACGGCTCCGATGACGTACGGGTCGCCCACCCAATAGGCGGCGACGGCGTGTGGCTCGCGCGCGTCCGGGACTAACGAGGAGCGAGGCGAAGGTCGCAGAGGTACCTGAGGGGGGTCCCGGCCCTGCAATGGCGCCCCAGCTCCCCGGCCCGGAGCCGCCCTCCACAGCCCCTGGCGGGAATGTCTTGCCTTGCCTTGCCCCGTCACCTGTCCTCTAGAGCGGTGGTTCCCAACCAGTGCGCCAGACAATTTTATTGAAATCCTGCTGGAAGAGCGCTGGATTGGCTCATGAATATTCATGAGGTCATTTGGAAACTGCTGGTGTGCCTCAAATTAAAGGTAGCCAGGTGTGCCCCCAGGCACGTAGCTCTCCCCCCCCCACCCCCCAGACGTGCACACCTTCTCCTCAAGCTAGGCCTCCCTGTGCACCTCAGCAGGTAACCCCTCCCCAGGGATGTGTGTGCCAGCCTCCTTCCTGCAGCCGTGCGGCCTCTTCCCCCACAGTTCAGGGACCTCTTAGTGTAACTCCCCAGCCATGTAACCCCCCCCATGTACAGACCAACGCCCCCCCTTTTAGGCACACAGCCTCCCCAACAGCCCCCCAGCCATGCATCTTCCTCCCCGTATCCAAAGGCGCAGCCGGCTTACTCTAGTTCAGTAAAACAAATATGGAGTCGTGTGGCTAACAAATAGATTTGTTGCATGAGCTTTTGTGGGAGCAAATCCCACTTCGGCAGACTCTTCAAAGCATCTGCCGAAGTGGGATGTGCTCCCACTAAAGCTCATGCAATAAATCTATTTGTTAGTCTTTAAGTGCCACAGGACTCCTTGTTTCCCCCTATAGGATCTCAGCCATGTAACCTAGCCCGATGTGGACTCTCTGGTACTTAATCTGTGCACCCTGCATCCACTGACCAGCTCCCTCAAGCGTATAATCCCACATTCAGATAGCCCTGTTCCCTAGCTGTGTAACCTTCAAACATATGCTGATTGGATCCTTAAAACCCATCCACTCCCAACACATGCATAAGTTCCTTTCACCCACTTAAAGCCTGCAGTCTGTTTCTCATGCATGCTGCCCTCCTGAGCTCAACCAAAATCATTGTTGCTGTCTAGCATTTTGCTTGTATCCATGTCTTGAGCAAGCTTTCACCTCATAGACAAGCAGCGGAAGAGACTTTTATGTTTAATTCTTGCTCTCTGGCCACCCTTTATATCTGTGCAGCTTCAGTTGCAGTAGTGCAAGATGCTTTCTCCTCCCTCCCCAGGTCAGCTCCTAGTCCTTTAGTTGCAAAGCTGACTGTGTGTGCCCTGAACCTTGCACTTTCCATACAGTCACGGCTTGCTGCACCCTAGGCCAGCAGGGATTTTGGCACCCACCCCCAGCAGCACAAGCGCGGCCAGGATCCAGCTGTGGTCAGGGACTGCCACCACTGCTGGGATCCGGCCACTGGGATCCAGCCGCGGGCAGGGTCCAGCTGCAGGCAGGGGTCTGTCCCCAGCTGGGGAGCGGTGCCACAGGCAGGGGTCTGGCCATGGGCAGGGAGCAGAGCAGCCCTAGCTCAGCCTTTGGCACCCTCTAATTTTTGGTGCCCTGGGTGCCTGCCTAAGTCATCTCTATGGAAGAACCAGCCCTGCATACACACAGGGAGGAAAATGCATATGTTGAAACAGATAAAAGAGAATAATGTTTCTGTAAGAGTCAGTTCCTAGTGTCAGGAGTTCAAGTGCATGGTATACCTTCTTGTGCTGTATATGTACTATCATCAGACCTAGGCAGCCTAACATATTCCTTGCTCTACTATAGATGGATTGTTAAAAGGTGCTAGTGACTTAATGAACCATTATAGGGCTAATATTGTCCCCTTTTTCAAGGCAGCAGGTGTTCACCAGAGGGTGTGGAAGAAGTCTCCCAACCCTCATTCTCATTGCATATGGCAATAAACAGGTCATTTGGGTGTTTTGTGGGGTTTTTCATTTTCCTCTGAAGCATCAAGTTGGCTGCTGCTGGAGACAGGATACTGAGCATGAAAGAGGAAGAGGGTTAGCTTTAGCTTTTAAAGATTTTAGGGCATGGACTGTTTCTTGCTGCAGTGCCCAGCATGATGAGGGTCTGGTCACAGTTAGTTCTCTGAGTGCTATTGTAATACAAAAATAGCAATGGGCTGATAGTGCTAGCTCTTGATATTGTTCATCTAGCATTGTGTCAATGTGATAGCTTTCAGCACTGTTCAGTCTTGGTGAATCAAACAATATCACATGGACCATGTAGCCCTCCATACTTTCTGCTGACATCTGCAACACACTGAATGCCTAGCTGCTACAATGATAGGTATGTGAGAAATGCATAGCTAGATAGAATGTAGTGTCTATTCTGTGTGTGGTAGCAGGCAGAGCAGTCAAGCTGTGACAGATGGAATGAAATTAAGTTTTAAATGTCTTATTGAAATACAAAGCAGAATCGATGAAAAGCACCAGGTGTTTGTAAAACTGTCTGAAAATTTGAGGGATTCTTTCCATTCTGAGTTCTTAGACTCAGGTTTCTAGTTTGAGTTTAAAACGAAGTAAACCCTAATGAGAAAAATATTCGAGAAGTACTTCTAAACTATACATTCAAAATGCTTTTCATTTTGAAGAGGGGAGTGCTACATCCTAAATGCTTGGCATTCTCACTGGTAGTTTATCTGTGGAAGTGCCAGTCTTCAGGCAACGCCGGCTTCATAATATGATGAGAATCATAGAAGATTAGAGATGGACTGAACTTCAGGATGTCATCTAGTACATTCTCCTGCTCAAAACAGGACTAACCCTGACTAAATCATCCCAGCCAAGGCTTTGTCAAACTGGGCCTTAAAAACCACTAAGGATGCAGATTCCAGTACCTCCTTAGGTAACCTATTTCAGTGCTTCACCACCCACCTAGAGAAAGCTTATTCCTAATAGCCATCCTTGATCTCCCCCATTGCTTGAGACCATTGCTCCTTGTTCTATCATCTTCCACTCCTGAGAACAGCCTAGCTCCATCCTCCCTGGCATATAGATGAAGGGCACTATCCCCACTCATTCTTCTCTTTTGCATACTAAATAAGCTCAATTCTTTCAGCATCTCCTTGTAAGTCACATGCCCCCGGCCCCCTGGCACAGTAGTCCAAATGTGGCCTCATTGATGCCAAACAGAGGGGAAGAATCACTTCCCTTCGTCTGCTGGCAATGTTCCTACTGATGCAGCCCACTATGCTGTTATCCTTATATCCAGATCCTTGTCCACTGTAACCCCCAAATCCTTTTCTGCAGAACTGCTGCTTAGCCAGTCGGTCCTGAGTCTGTAGCAGTGCATGGGGTTCTCCTGTCCTACGTGCAGGACTCTGCACTTGTCCTTATCCACAAACTTGCTGAGGGTGCACTTCACCCCATCTTCCACCAGATGATTAATGCAGATGTTGACAAAACCTTGGGGCACTCTGCTTGTTACCAGCTGTCAACTAGACACTGAGCCCACGATCTAGCCAGTTTTCTATCCATCTTATAGTCCATTTACCCAGCCCATGCTACTTTAACTTGCTGGCAAGAAAACTATAGGAGACAATATCGAAAGTTTTGGTAAAGTCAAGGTATCTTGTCCACCACTTTTCGTACAGCCACAGAGGCACTCATCTCATCATAGAAGATAACCAGGTTGGGCAAGCATGATTTTCCCTTGGTGAATCCATGCCAACTGTTCTCAATCATCATCTTGTCCTCCGAGTGCTTCGAAATGGATTCCTTGACAACTTTCTCCTTGATTTTTTCCAGGGAATGAGATGAGGTTGCTGGGTCTCTAGTTCCCTAGAATCCTCCCCCTTCCCTTTTAAAGGTGGATACTAAATTTGCTTTTTCCCAACTGTCCAAGACGTCCCACAATCATCAGCAGTTTTCAAAGATAATGACCAATGGCTCTGCAATCACATCAACCAAGTCCCTCAGCACTCTTGGACTCATTGCATCTGGCTCTAAGGACTTGGCATGTCCAAGTTTTCTAAATAGTTCTGAACCTCTTCTTAAACCATGGAGGGCTCTCACCTCCTACATATATGGTGTTGCCCGAGGCAGTAGTCTGGGTGCTGACCTTGTGTACGAAGACTGAGTACTTCAGCGTTTTCCACATTGTCGGTCACGAGCGTTTCTCTCCCATTCAGTAAGGGGCCCATATTTTCTTTTGCCACCTTCTTGTTACTGTAAAGACCCTTCTTGTTACCCTTCATATGTCTTGCTAGCTGCAACTCCAGTTGTGCTTCGGCCTTCCCAACTGTACTACTTCATGCCCGACCATATTTATATCCTCTTCCCTACATATCAGACCAATCTGCCACTTCTTGTAAGCCTCCTTTTGTGTTTAAGCTCACCAAAGATTTCTCTGTGAAACCAACCCAGTTTCCTGCCAATTTGCTATTTTTTTTCACATTGAGATGGTTTGTATCTATGCTCTCAATAACGTTTAAAATACAGCCAGCTCTTTTGAACTCCTTTCCCTCTCATGTTAGCCTCCCAGGAAACCGTACCCTAAGGGAGTCAGAATCTGCTCTTCTGAAGTCCAGGGTCTGTACTCTGCTGCTCTCCTTTCTTCCTTTTGTCAGGAGCCTGAATTTGACCATCTCATGGTCACTGCTACCCAGGTTGCCACCCACTTCTACTTCCCCTAGCATTTCTTCCCTGTTTGTGAGCATCAAGTCAAGAAGAGCACTCCCACTATTTGGTTCCTTCAGCACAGACACTAGGAAAGGGGAACAGTTAAGGGGGGGGAAAAAACCTGATTAAAAGACTGTGTATGTGTATATAATCTTCACTTTCACCTTTTCCATTAGTTGGATTTGATGGTGCTTCCTCTTATTCTAAAATTTCCTGTGTGGTGCATCTTCCAGTCTAATGCAGACTTTTTTTGCATCCTCCTGTAACTTGAACCACCTTTTACTGGGTTTTTGCTGTGTGTACCTAGAATGTTGTAGACTTGCACATTTTTCACAGTCTTCAAAGCAAAGTGGGTGCATCTTGTGGTGCTAGGGTTGCTCTTCGAGCGCTATACTGATGTAGTCCCTGAAGATGAATACCCACAGATGTGTGACTGGCACAGTTTTTACCTACTGACTGGCGAGGCCTGGCATTCTTGGTTTGAAATTTAATTTTTCCTTCTCCTAGGAGGCCCAGCCTTCTCATCTCCAATTTCAATTCAGAACACTTGTGCCTTGAGAAAGCAAGTGGTAGTTCAGCAATCAGAGACGAAGGCCAACTTTTTAATATAACTCAAAGGGGAACAGTTTTAAAAACCTGATTAAAAGCTATCTGTGTGGGGGAAAAACATTCATAGTTTATCTAAAAGTAAACACTAAACCCTAAAAATGAGTGGTTATTGCTATTATTTTACTATATGTTTAGTTCCAGTTGGTGTTCTGCAGCTGTACAACCCATAGAGATATTGCCCTTTCAGAAGAAACTTTAATTCTCAGCATTATTTTTACAAAACATTTTGAAGATTAATAACTCCATATGAATGTTAAAAATAATTGTTCATAGTTCATAAGATTTTTCTTTCCATTCTACTGCTCAAGTATTATCCCCATACTGTCAGGGCATCTTTTCTTTTGGATTTCTTTTGAAGTATTGATTGTTTTCCAAAATACAAAATGTACTTGAGTGCAGTTTCATTGTTGAAAAAGACTGCAGTTGCTAATAGTCTGAAGACTTGCATCAGAGCTTCTTGCTTGACTACTTTTCATTGTTTTATATATTCCCTTGCTCTCTTTCAATTTCTGCATTCATTATTTCTCAAATCTCGTTAAGTAGTCAGAGGCAGTTACCCAATTATACTTTCTCTATTAATGAGTCTTTATCCAAAATGTAATCTTAGTGTAATGCTATTGACTTCAGTGGTTTTACAGCTGAGATAAAATGTTGCCAATTTGCTTGCTTTTTGTTTTGAATCAAGTCTTTTGTCCCTTTTTCTGCATGCCTCTCTGTTCCTCTCCCCCACAATTCCTTCCCTCCCCCCACCCCCTACCCCATTTCTTTGCTTTACCAGATACAAGAACATATTGCTCAGAAACAGTTCAGCAAAAGCCTGAGGTAGCTGTCCTGGACTCTTCCACAGATACATTTACCACTGCAGAAAGGGGATTGAATTAGAGAGAGCCATGCAGTCACTTGAAGATTCTGAATATGTGAATAAGACTATGTCACAGTCGAAGATGGGTAATTGTCTGTATTTTATCCACAGAAAATATCATAAACTTTGCATTCTGTCAAGAGAATTACAAAGCTATTTTGGAAGATAAATTTGATTTGTTCTGGAAATGCTTATTACATACAGAAGAAATCTCATCTTCTGTCTATATGTTAATTAGAGTGGAAAGATGCTAACTCTGCAGTACTGAACCACCAAAAGAGCAGAGAAGGTCACAGCTACTATAATATACGTGTTGAGTCACTGAAAAAGAAACCAGAAACTAAATGCAGACTGCCTGTTGAAGCTGTAGAACTTCAATCCATTCTGTCTTTTCCGTGTACTGAACCTAGTTTAAGATTTTTTGTGGGTAGGGATTGATTGTTTTCAGTTTGTTCTGTTTGAGTTCAGAGGTCAGACGAGAGTTACTGAGCAAGACTCCTCTAATCTCTCCACTTTGCTTACAGTACTGCTTATCGCAAGCTAACTTTACTTTTTTCTTTTTCTGCAGGCTGATGGTTTTGTCCTGAATGACGATTTCCCTAAGTTAATTATTCTCCAGAAAGCAGCTGCAAACAAAAAGGAGCAGCAAAGAGAACACCAACAAAGCTGTAACTCAGCAAAAATATCCCAGGATGTGAATTCTGACTGAAAGTTCGGCTTCAAGTTCAGACACCTTGATATCTGCTGTTTTATTTTTTCTCCTTCAGAACTGCTCTTTTGTTCCAACTTTAAGTATATCCTTTCTTAGATTTACAAGCGGTTGCTATTTTTAAAAAAAATATTTTGTTATAACTATTCATTGCAGCTGTGAGCAAGATTTGTAAAAAGCAGGACAAATTCAGGATCTACAGGATTTTTCTTTTCTTGAAGATATTACTTTGGCTGCACCATGGCGGATAAAGGTTACAGTTACTACCGAACAATAATATTCACTGCCATGTTTGTTGGCTACACACTATATTATTTCAACAGAAAAACATTTTCATTTGTAATGCCATCAATCATGGAGGAAATAAAACTGGACAAAGATGACTTGGGTAAGAACTTTCTCTTTGATAAGAGACTGTGCTTCTTTTCTCTTGGTGTATATGTGTTTATATTGTGTTACCAGAGTCCATCCATTGATTAAACAGATGTTCTATCCATTTAAAGAAGTGGGGAGAGGAATTGCCTGTTGTAGAGTTTTGGTTTATTTCTCTTGAGAAACTTCATCTTTAAAATCTAGACCCAACTCTGTATATTTTTATTCAGGCAAGTGCCTATAGTGCTGCTGACTTCAGTGAGACTGTTCAAGTGGGTAAGGCAAGCTGATTTGTCTATATTTTGTAATCAAATTTGAGTGGGTAGTGCTTGCTTTTTGTGCCTTGCTAATACTATCCAAAAGGGTCAATGCCCAGTTAAAAATCCATAGCTGTTTTTTAGCGGGGGGAATTCTCTCTTTGGCTATACCGCTTACATTATTTAAAATGAAATAGATGTTTTAAAATTAATTGTTGTTACAATTGAAGCTGTTTCATTTGTTGTGATTTACTCATTTAAAATTAATCAGTTTTACCTATTGTGCAGTTAATTTCTCTTTACAAATCTGAGGCAATAAAACAATACTACAATGTTATTTAAAAAAACAAACACACAAATCTTGGGTTTTTTGGAACTTTTACAAAACCAAAGGGAGATTTCTATTGAGTTAGATTTTACTTTTTTAAATGGGTAGTTTTAAACAACCTATATTTTGGACAGTCTGTCCCCTTTTCTTATCTAGATAAAGTCACTTCTTAATCTGCAAGAGCTGCAGAAATAGGAAATGAAAGGGGCCTATGAAGTAACATTGTCTATTCCTCTGCTAGTGTAGAATTGATCTCACCTATTGCAAGCTTTAGGTGTGTCAAAATAGTCTCAGAACCAAGTACTGCATACAATTCAGAACCATCTCTCTTTGACTCAGTAAGCTGGGTGGACTTTTTCCAAAAAAAAAAAAAAAAAAAAAAAGGAAAAAAATAGTAACAAAAGGAACACTGTAGGCCCAGTTATATCTTAATAAAAGAATGTAGAGCCCTTGTTTAAATATGAATTCAGGGATGCTACTGGGTTTGACTGTAGCAACAACAAAGTGTTTGTTTTTTCCAGACATCATATTTTCTTTGTTTTGTTGGTGGGTGGATAAGCAAAATAATCTAATGTTGCTTTAAATTAATTACTAAGCTACTTCACCTTCTGCCCCAGGTAAAAGAGTATTTTTAAAGATCACTCTCTCATACACGCATGCATGCACATATACACCCACACACACTAAAATCAGTCAGGACTTGGGACTGAAATCAGTGTTAACTGCGATCCAGTTTTCAACTTTCAAGGGGTATGTAGAGAGATCTGCTGGGCAAAATGGCCCCAACATGGTCTTGTTTGAAAAATTCAGTTGTCTCCTCTAAGCTTGGTGAACTATGATAAGTCTTCAATGCCTAAAACAACCTTAAATCTGTTCAGTTCAGTAGCTCGGCACTTCATTGTATCCTTCATGTGTCAGTGCTGAGCATGGAAAGTAAGGGAATTAAGCTGAGGATATCTTATGGTGATTATCAGGATTTATTGACCTAAGGTGAATATTTTGAGACACAATGTTAGCAGTGCAGGAGGGTCTATATGGAAGTTCAATTAATAAACACACAGTCATGTGTGGATTAATCCTTGGTGTGGAATAGAAGTGTCACAAGGGGAAACAGTGCCACACAAGCTATTCTAGGCTCTTGCCCCCGTGTAGATGAGAGTCCAAGTCTGGTAAACTGGCATATGTGCCTAAAAAGATTGGGAAACACTTTCTTTGGAGATGGCTATGGTAGCACTAATGCTTCTTGTTTTATAAATCCTTTACAAACAGCATGAAATGGTTGGGTCTTCAATTTGGTGAAACTGTAAAGCTACAGTCTCTATAACTACAGTGGAGTTAAAAAAGTCTCCGTGTGCTTTGGAGAGGAAAAAAAAAAACCTGTGTCATATTCTTAGGTCTTTCTCAGATCAGGTACTATTATTAAAGACTGTATCCTGTTTAGAATCCTGACTGTTCCTCTAGAAACCAACTAGAAAGCTGTCATCAGTCTAGTAATAGCTGGAGGAACTGATTTTTGCCTAAATGACAACTCCTCAAGTGTGTTCCAGTACAAACCTGACTGAGTTAACCATCTTTTTATGAAATGTGTTACTGAAGTATGGCTGTGGTTTCTAATTTATTGCAGGTCTCATCACCAGCAGCCAGTCTGCAGCCTATGCTATCAGTAAATTTATCAGTGGAGTCCTCTCCGATAAACTGAGTGCCCGCTGGCTCTTCTCATCTGGGCTTTTTCTGGTGGGCATAGTCAATGTTGTTTTTTCTTGGAGCTCTACTGTTGCAGTCTTTTCAGGGCTGTGGTTCCTGAATGGTTTGGCACAAGGACTTGGATGGCCACCATGTGGGAAGGTCTTACGCAAAGTAAGTATACTTTGAAAATTCTTTGGGTTTGTTTTTTTTTTTTTTTTTTCCCTGGCAGGGATGAAGTCCCTGACTTTTCTACCAGGAGCAGTGTTTAATTTGTGCTCTGGCACATCTACGTTTGGACTTGGCAGTTCATAGCCCTGGCACTTCTGGGCTTGCCATATGAGTTGTGAAAGTAATATAATTGCTTGAACCCCAGTACCTCCTTCATTACAAATTAAATACTGACCAGGAGACAATGAGTAGAGGATGATACAAGAGTGACTGCTTTGTGGGAAGTTCTTTGCAGCCCTCGTCGTAAATCTTTCAGAGCAGGTACTGTGTAGAGAATACTGCAAAGATGCTTGTTCTGGAATCAATGCCAAATTCATAACTGTTCCCACTTCTAGCAGAGACTGCTGTATAGATATGGCTCCAGGTATGGTGTCTGTGGGTGAACTCCTGGCTGCTTTATCCTCTGCCTTTCTTGGTGTAGGGGTCTCATATGCCTTCTAGTGCTTATTCAAGCTAAGAATACTAAAGCTGGGAGTCGTTTACACCATCGGTTTATCTTAAGCAACACATGTTGTCTGCTGATTATAGTTTAACTTGTTAAATCTCCCAAGCAGCAGAATTTGTAGTCATGAGAAGCCCCAGTTTTTGGATCCAACCCCTTAGTTGTGATGACAGAGGCACTATAAACCCTTCATTCTAGTATTTGTGCATTGCTGAGGGGAGAAATGATAATTAAAGTGTGGGTTGAACTGGCATTGGGCATATGAGTTATAAATCACAAGCTGTATCATGTTGCATTTCAGGATATTTTGGGAGAATGGTACATGCCCCTTCTGCCTCCAGGAGAGAAAAAAATCCAGTATGCCTACACAGAATATCAGATGACATGCAGAACACTGTGTGAGCAGGGCTCCTCCTGGATTGCATGTCTGTTTAGCTTGCCACAGAAGCCACAACTGGATAATTTAGCTATATGAGGAGAAACGATGCTTAATGTTATGGAGCTATAGGCTTTTACCTGTGGCTTCCTGTAGAAATGTTCAAATGACTTATTCTAAGGCAGAGACAAAGAAGAAACTGACATGGAGAAGGTCAGGCCTTTCTTCTCACCACACTAACATTGGCAGGAACCTTTCTCTAATTCAGTAGTCCTTATTTCTCTTCTCTGTGCAAGACTGTTCCTGGGAATGGGGTGTGTGAAAAATCTAATCACCTGGATATGAGACTTCCCTCTTCACAAAGCTTTCATGCTTCCTCTGCTCTAATCTGTGGGCATTGAATGAAGCTAGGAGGAAGATGCCTTTCACATAGGGCTGTTTGTGCATAGTGGAGGAATGTCACTGAAAATGAAGACAGAACATCAATTAACACTTCCAGAAGATTGTCTACAAAATATTTGAATAACCTGGGGCCTAACCCTACTCCATTTGGTGTCAATGGAAGCTATACCAATGGCACAATTAGAAGCAGGCTTGAGCCCACAGCAGCCTTTCTGTCAGCAGGGGCCCAGTTCATGCTGAGCTCTCTGAATATCCACTGCACTAAGGGTCAGGGCCCTAAGGTTACAAGCTGAAGCACTTGGTTATCCCCTTATCTGGTATAATGCAGGCAGACCTTCTCAGAGTGACAGCATCATCAGGTGGGTTAGAAAACCTCCTGTACCTTAATTTCCTCAGCTGTACATGGGAATAAATCTGCCCTACTTCACAGGGTTGGAATCTCTGAGGCATACATCATTAAAGTTTGCAAAAAGCTCTGAGTTTCATGGATGGAAGGGGGTATTGAAGAGTAAAATATTTTGATATCCAATCTTGTAAACCTCTGTCTGCTAAGCTCTGGATTGCTCAACATTGGATTTAATTGCAGGGTTTCCAAGTGGAGTCTGATCCCCAGTCCATGGCATTTTGCTCACACTCTTTCCCTGTTTCACAGTGGTTTGAGCCTTCCCAGTTTGGGACGTGGTGGGCAATCCTCTCCACCAGCATGAATCTGGCTGGTGGCCTGGGCCCCATTGTTGCTGCTCTGATGGCTCTGAGCTATGACTGGCGCACAACTCTGTCCATCTCTGGCTTCTTCTGCGTGGGTGCCTCCTTTGTTTGTCTTGTCCTAATTAAAAATGAGCCCTCAGATGTTGGGCTGCCAAGCATTGAACCAGGAGCCACAAAAGGGAAAAAAGGTGAGCTTTGGACTCCTCATTTTACAATTAAGGAGTGCAGGCAGCAGTTGGAGCAAGAGGAAATAGGACATGGTCTACCAAAATTTGATAGTTTGTGTGTCCCTCCAGTCCCCTGGTGCTGGAACCACGCCCTTCCCATTTCCTGAACTTGGTGCTCAGCAGCATTTGACTCTAGATCTGCTTGCAGTCATATAATTGTGAGAACACTGGACGTATTATGGTTAGGGAATACCTGTGTATTTCAACACTATCTCTCTCACAGTGTGAAAGTATTGGTGGCCTGGACTGTGTGTAAGACTATAGTCTAATGGAGTCTTGTGAGGCCAGGAAAGATCCTGATCCTTTTTTGCATCTTTCCATTTTGGCACTGACTCTGCGTGACCCTCAACAAGTCATTTCAGCTCTGTGTGCCATAGTCTCCCCATCTATAAAATGCATGTATGTTAATATTTTCTGTTTCCTGTGGGGTCTTAATTTATTTATGTGGTGCCCTGAGATCCTCCCTGCATGGAACTTTTTTTAATCCTACTACCAGCCTTTCCCACTATTATGGTAGCAGATCCTGTGGGATCCCAGTGCTAGATAGGGTTCTAGTGTTCAGAGCATAATTATTTCTTACTGAACAGCAGAGAGAAGTGCTGACTTTGGAGTATCCCCACATATTTCCAATAAACAGAATATTCTGCCTCCTGCTTTGTTGACCCCTGGGTGAGCGGACTCTGCTCAACATTTGATGTCCTGAACTAGAACATGTAGTTAATAAATGTTGGGTCAGTTCATGGGGACATGACGCTTCTCTTGAGAGCAAAAGGCTTGGCGGGTTATTGCAACATGGGGACTGTCATTGGATTTAAAAGCCTACAAAAATGTATGTAAAGTACTGAGTTCTTTGTCACCCTGTAAACTTTTTGCTGCTGGAATTGGCTTGTCATGTAAAGACAATTGCTGCCACAATGTGTTTTGGGGGCATGAGGGTAAGCAGAAACCTGGCAGGTTCATGTAAGAACCAAGCAGCCAGCTCAAACAGTGTCTCTGCTGGGATGTATGCAGTTCCTTTTGCAGATTAGTCTAAAGGACTAGAAACAGAATCTGGAGGAGCAGGCAGTGTGTTCTGCAACATCCTCTAAGGAACTAAGTTCCAAAGGGGCAGCTGTGTTAGTATAGTTCAGCAAAACAAGCAAGGAGTTCTGTGGCACTAAAAGACTTAACAAATTTGTTTATCGTGTGAGTTTTCATGGGAGAAAACCCTACTTTGTCAGACGCTTTGAAGATGGGGGAACTTACAGAATGGGAGGAAGGTAAATGCAGGGGAGTGTAAGACATCGGATCAGCTTCTCCTGTAACAGCAAATCAAAGCAGTTGTTAAGATTCAAACACTGGGAAACAGCACATAGAGGAAGGTGAGAACAAATCACCTGTTGTAATGGGAAAAGAAGCCATAGTCATGATTTAATCCTGCTTTCACACACTTGAATCTGCATATCAGTTCCATCACTTACACTTCCCTGTATTTATTTTCCTCCCATTCTGTAAGTCCCCCATCTTCAAAGCATCTGACGAAGTGGGATTTTCTCCCACGAAAGCTCAGGCAATAAATAAATCTGTTAGTCTTTAAGTGCCAAGGGACTCCTTGCTTGTTTTTCTCTGTGGAACTGTTCACTGAAAATTGCAACAGAGGAAAGTAATGGAAGGTAAAATATAGTTTATCCAGGTGAGCTTTTTAATGGAGTGGAATAAATGCCACAGACAGGTTTCTTCGTACACAGCAACAAGTGTGGTGGAAGTCGCCGTTCAGTGCTAGTTATTATGAACTTTTTACATTTAGAGAAGCATTACTGCTACAAGGCAGCTCCCACTGCACGGTTTGCTCACAGATTATCCTACCACACTATTGAGTTGATTGTCCCATTGCTATGTCCAAGTGGTGTGATAGTGCTTTTACCAATTCTCCTTTCAGCCTCATCCAGAGATGACAGCACCCTGACAGAGCTGCTGCTCTCACCATACCTCTGGGTCCTCTCAACTGGCTACCTGGTTGTCTTTGGAGTGAAGACATGTTGTACAGATTGGGGTCAGCTTTTCCTGATTCAGGAGAGAGGACAGTCTGCTCTTGTAGGTAAGATACAACAGTCTCATTTTAGACTTAATGGCTATGGTTCTAAGATGCCTTAAGGAATGAGGTGTTCAGTTCCCATTTTATTGGGATTTGAATGCCTTTGAAAATACCTGTTCAGATGATGAGAGTTATTGAATGGCAAAGTCCAGAGAGGGAGCCATGCTAGTCTAGTTCTGCAAAATAAAGAAGGAGTCCTGTGACACTTTAAAAGACTAACAAATGTATTTATTGCATGAGCTTTCATAGGTAGAATCCCACTTCATCAGATGCTTGAAATGGAAAAGGAGAACTTACAGCATGGAAAGGATGAAGAAATTAAGTAAATTCACTGCATTTACTTAATGCCTTCCATACTGTAAGTTTTCCTTTTCCATTTCAAGCTTCTGACAAAGTGGGATTCTGCCCATGAAAGCTCATGTGATAAATATAGTTGTTAGTCTTTTAAAAGAGCCATAGGACACCTTGTTTGTTCTGCTGAATGGAAAAAGGGAATGACCAAGAAATACGCAGACTTCCTCATTAGATCACAGGTTCAAATTCAGCCCAGGCTAGTAGCAGCTGAAAGTTAGTGGCCGTCGCTGGCTATTTGGTGACGTGTGTGAAATGAGTTTGTGTGCATGGCCGGTTCCTAATGACCAGGTGTCCATGGCCAAGAAACCTCCTGCACACAGGGCACATATTGGCTCCTTTGTAGAGAGATCAAGAACTGTTTTAAGTCATGGTGATTTGAACAGTGTTCTTACCTCACCTCAAGGGGTCCTTGGGGCACGCTGGCAGGGAGACTGTGTGGAAGAACTCTCCTCTGTCAGTACCTGGTTTGCTTCTCCTTTGTGGACAGAGAATTTCAGCGTCCTACACTGTTGGTGAGGCTCTACTTATCAGTTATTAACTAAAACACCACTTAACTAAAAACCACAAACAATTATCAGATGGCTCTGAGAAGAACTTGGGAAACAGAGAGAAGGCAAAGTAAGCATTTCAATGCTAGCTGCTCTATTCTCCCTTTGTACTAAACTGCTCACTGTGTACAAACGTAAACCATTAATAAGTAGTAGTTTTGTGTTTCCTACCTGAATCTGATTGTCTAACCATGCCCTTATCCTGTGTTTTAGGTAGTTCCTATATGAGTGCTTTGGAGATCGGGGGCCTGGCAGGAAGCATTGCTGCTGGGTACCTTTCTGACAAAGCAGTAGCACGGGTAAGCAGCCTGAAGCCGTGTCCACTCCATTATTCTCAGTAGCAAAGCTGGTAGCTTTCAGGGTAATAACTGGAATTTCTGGCAGCTCTGTATGTGAGTGTTCTAGGGGTGAGAGACCCACAAAGGTGCAAAGTTGTCACACTGGATGTAAAATGGATCCTTCCTGGGCTGCCAGTGAGTGCAGATGCAGATTCAGTGACACTTTGACATGAGCTGATTTTTTTGTCTTTGTAAATGCTTCTGAAGATACAAAATCTTTTCTTTCTAACAACAGGTATTTTCCACAGGTGCCCAACTTCCATTTCAAACAGGATTTTGGAACCTGTCTCCTTAGGCTTCTTTGAAAATCCCAGCCAACATGCTCTGTGCCCAGAGCTGTGGGTAGTGTGTAAATGCCCATCCTATTTTAGAAGTGGTCATTCTTAAAATTATTTTCTGGTCCCTGCCTCCTGCAAACTTCTGGTGTCTGCTAAACTGTATCTGATCTGCTGTAGTTTTGCGAAACCCAAACCATCCCTGATTTGTCCTGCATGAAGAGTTGGGGTGCGTGGACATAGGTTCAGTCCATCAACATACCTGATAGTTTCCAAATCAATGTGTTAACATGCATATGTAAACTCAGCCTGATGGGTGTTATCAGAGTCCTAGCATTGCCCTGCTGAGTCCTTTACTAGTGAACACAATATGGGATTGTTGTTTTCAGGAGTGGTATCACCATCTTTCATTCCATTGGTCTAGGAGAGGCATAACATGTATTGTGTTATGGCAGAATTCCTGCTGAGGCCTTTTTCTAGATAATGGAAGTAATAAACATGGTTTTAAAGCAGACTAGAATGGAAGTGGATCTATACTGTGGAAGTCATTAGCTGAGACTTTCCACAGTCACCTTAGTCTTGTGTGATTAGTGGACACTTCTGCAAAAAGATAAAACTACCTATGAGAAAAAATGAACACCTATAAAAATTTCAAATAATAGTGAATTCCCATGGTAATACAGAGACTAATATTAACTAATCCAGAGCTCACTGATTTCATTCACAAAGTTTTATGCAACCCTGCTTTCCTACTTGTGGGTTTGCACCTGAGAGCATATTTGCTATTAGATTCTCATTCAAACCCCAAAATACAAAGTGAATCCTCAGATGAAACTGTTAGAACAATCAGTCATAGTTTCTACCTAAAATAATAATTCAGAACTCAGCTAAGGTAGACAAAAGCTTGTGATCTGCATTGGGCTTTATAATGAAATTGAAAAACCAGGTAAGTTTTCCCTGGTTTTGTTAGAAAATTTGATAGTAGAATGCCTTCAGATAGAGAGCTGAAGTGAGACAAATTAACTACAAATAAAGTCATTGAGGATAATTAACCACTGGTATAAATGACTTTGGGGCATGATGGAGTCTACATCATTTGGAGTCTTTCAGAAAGACATCAGTCTTGATTTATAGACATACTATCATTCAAACAGAAGTTATGAGCTTGATGCAGAAATTACAGGGTGAGATTCTGTGTTATACAGGTCACCTCCTTCCTTTTGACCCTAACTTCAGTGTATCATTTGGCATATGGTACTCTCATTTTCTATATGCATTCTCATTCTCTCACTCTCCGTTCCAATGTTACAGGTGGGTCTGTCAGGTTATGGGAATCCTCGACATGTGCTCTTGCTTTCCATGATGGCAGGGATGTCTGTTTCAATGTACCTCTTCCGGGTCACAATCACAAGTGACTCTCCTAAGGTAAACCATGCACAAGCAGTTTTTTGTTCCCATTCGGCATTTGACTAAAGTACTGATCAGTTCAGTTTAGGTAACAGTGAATATTTTTGCATTTAGGTACTGATTAGCACAGTTAGTAGGGGATTCCTGTGTTGTCACATTGGAAGCTCTGCATAAAAATGGTAGAACTGACACACCACATTATTTTTTAATTTGAGTACTGATGGTATACTCAGTGCCACTCAAAGAAAGAACCCGCCCTGCCAGGAGAAGTTCAGTCTAGCTATTAGCAAAGCATGCTTGGACTCTAATGACTTCTAAGACTGTTGAAAGCTGTAGCTCTTCTTCTGACTTCATGATTCTTTTTGTAAAGGATAGTGCAAAATGCCAGGGCATCCTATTTGAAAGAATTATTAAATGGATTGTAGCATAGTTTTCTGAAGTGCTATTTCAGAATCACCTTGTCTGGTTTATAAGTTATGGGTGTTATCTGCAGCTGAGAAATTTAAGTAGTGTTAGGATGCTGAAGTCTAGTCAGTTTCATATACAGTACTCAACTAAAAATAGCTGGAGGGTGCCACCTTGCCCCAGAGTCCTTTGCCAGTTTGAGTGATTTTACTGTCACAATTCAGATCCCCACCCCACCCCCTCGCTGTGTGAAACTCTCACAGATGACAGAAAAACACTGTTTCCTTTGCAGAGTCAAACAGACTATAATGGCACTGAAAATTATTCCTCTGCTCTCTTCCAGTTAAGTTATCTGGGGCATTGTCTGTAATAGTAGTAGTGTAACAGAGGCAGTATCTGACTTTACAGAGGAATACAGAGATCTTTCCTGTTGAGCCATCCCATTGGCAGGAATTAGACTCCTGCAGAAACTGCTACCTACTGCAGAGTCTCTGTGGCAAATGCTGCTTGTTAGCCCCAACAGAAGAAAAGGCAGGTGGAACCATTTGTTTGGAGAGAGGAAATTGGAGTCTAAGAGAGAGTTGTCTCTACAGGGAGATTATAGGAGCAGTCATGGCAGGGAGAAAGTTTAGTCTGAGGTATCTGTTATGATGGTGGTTCAGCTTCCAATAAAGTCAACCCCCGGAAGGTGGTAAGTTTGAACTCTGACTATTCAGGCCTCGATGGGAATTTCACCTGTTAAGTCAGAAGAGTGTTTAAGCTGATGGTATCCCTTTAATGGTGAAGATTTTTCTCAGTACAAATTTGGCAGTTCTCTCTTTTGTTTATTCTCTCTCTCCCCCTACTGGTTGCCAGATAAATGGAATTTCACTTCTATCTTTTTTGTTGTTTCCTCACTTCTTCAGGAAAACGACTTGTGGATTGTAGCCTTGCATCCTCTTGCTGCTCTCACAGGCTTAACAGAACAGGAGGTTTCTACCTTGTCTTTCTCTCACCCCCTTTGCCTGTTTCTACTTTTACTGACTCTTTCCTAGTCTGAAAGGTTGGTTAGTTCAATGAGATTTATAAACATGACATTATGAAGAGTTCTGTAAGTCATTTTTTAAGGAGTTTCATAGTGTTGTATTAACTCACTGAATCTCAATGAAGCCAGTACAGAACACTGATAAGTTCTGGGGATGTTTATTCTGTAGATGAGATTGCTATTCATAGTTGTCAATACTGGCTATCTCATGGCTAAGGTATAGCACTTGGAGTCCAGACCAGGCTTCCATTCCTGCCTCTGCCATTGACTTCCTGTTTGACTTTTGGTGAGTCATCTTTCTGCATCCATTTCTCGACCTATAATACTGGGGTGACACTTTCTACCCCACAGGGGTGCTGAGGCTTATTTCATTAACAATTAAACTGCATTTTGCAATCCTTGGATGAAAAGCCTTAAGATGTGTAAAGGATTATAATCCCTTTATGGACCCAAAGGGACAGCCATGTTAGTCTAGTTCAGTCAAACAAACAAGGAGTCCTGTGGCACTTAAAGACAACAAATATATTTATTGCATGAGCTTTTGTGGAAGAAAATCCCACTTCGTCAGATGCTTCAAAGAAAATCCCACTTCATCAAATGCTTCGTTAGTCTTTAAGTGCCACAGGACTCGTTGTATTGCTCACATAGTTTCAGTGCCAGTTTGTTAAAGTAAATTCTAATCTGAGTCCATGATCAGACCAATGTTCCCTCTACTTTTTTGTAGGCTGTGTGCATGAAAAAAATTCTTTGTATGCCAATATTAGCACTGTTGAATTTTTTTGGGCATGCTTTATTTTGGTGTGTGCACGGGTTTCACACCTGTGTGCATGCACACAGCTCAGAGGGAACATAGGTTCAGACAGACTACCCTTTAATATAATGTAAGATTTTCTGACGACAATAGGCATAAATGCATGACCAATATCTGTCTCTAAAAATTGTCCTTTAACTAACATGCTTTAGAATGACTTTTTTAAAGGTTACCATGAATCTAACACCTTTTCTGGGTTATGTCACTGTAACTTAAAGCTCATTAAATAGAACTTTGACAAAATACACCACCCCTCTCTTCCTATTTGAGGGGTTTCATATTGAGACCTCGCCGCAGGACAGTTCAGATTATCAGAGTCTAAGTAAAAACAAGTTCTTGCTAGCAACCTGATAATGTACTCACCAACAGAGTCAGGGATGTATTAAGCTATAATCCATCTTACAAACTTTTATGTGGCGGGGCCAGCTCTGTTTCATAAGGTTACAATTTATATCCATGGGCAAGGAGGTAGTGTTAGCCAGAACAGTGTTCAGTTTGAAATACATTATACAGAAGTCTTTAGTCATTTAGTCCAAGTCAATAGTAATCATATAGATCCCATTTCTGATTACTCTTTGCTTGTGTTGACAGCTCTGGATACTGATTCTAGGTACTATCTTTGGTTTTTCTTCTTATGGACCAATTGCATTGTTTGGAGTGATAGCTAATGAGAGTGCACCATCCAACCTGTGTGGCACCTCCCATGCTATTGTTGCACTAATGGCCAACGGTAAGCAACAGTCCCTCACCTTCAGAAAAACCTTGAAACCTTTATTCTATAGCAGCAAGAAGTCTTACTTCCAGATGATCTTAGTCTGGCAAGGTCAGACTCTAAATGGGCTCTCATTTTCTTGATATGATTAATTGCTACTTGTTGATATGAAAAGTTGTCTCTCAAGCAGCACAGCTGAAAGAATTGAAAGGGAATACTTCTGCAGTTGACCTTGTGCTTATTCCACAAAGACAGTGGGTCTCTGCAGACCAGAGATTCCCACTAAGCAACTTCCCTAATTTTACACTTGATTCTCAAAATGCTTCATGCTGCAGTCCGCCATGAAGCACTCTGTGGGTCATATTGAGGACTGCAGTCTCAAAGGACAATTTTCAGAGACTGCAGATATCTATATACTTAACAGGCTGAATTGAGAGAGGGATACGGTTGACACAGGCCAACTGCATCTTTTGAGTTTCATCTTCTCAAACGTGACCATTAGAGACTTGTCAAAGGCTTACCATTCAACCTGGGCCTTTTCCAGTCCAGTCAAGACTTTAGGATAAAATGCTATTGACTGTGCAGAGAGTTAACGTATTAGGGAAACAGTTCATGACTGTTAATATGCTCTTTAGAACAGGGCTTGACAAAACCTGGGAGCTAGCTCACCCTGGTGACCGGGGTTTGTAGCCAGGATCCCAGCTCTGCTGTGGAAATGCAGCACAGGAGTGCCCTCAAGCAACCAAAAATAAAACTGCTGGTGCCTAGCTGGGAACCAGGTTTGTCAAACCCTGCTTTAGGGTGTCTCACTTCCTAAAAGATAAAAATAAAAAAAACACAAGTCCAGTATTCTTAGCAGTAATCACCAACATTATGAGATCTGGACAAAGTCTGAGTTTCTATAACATCTGCGTCATAATGAGAGAAAGCCCAGTTGAAATTTTGACCCAGACATTCTCAAATCTCAGAAGTGTTTAACTCTGCAGTTTTGGATCAGACATATCTGATCACACATGAAATTTCCGCACAGTTTAGTTGTCTGTCCCCTTATAAGACTCTATTTGTCATCCAAATCTGGATAAGCTTTGCCAGAGTACAAAGTCTGTAGCAAAGCAGGGATTCATGTGTACATCAGCTGTTCACACCATGACAGGCTGCAACTCATTCTTCACTTTCATGAAGCATTTCTAAACAAAGATAACTGCCAGCACATGATCTGCGCTTACTTGTATCTTCTCTAGTAGCTAAATAGGTATACCTTCCATCCCTGAGTTCTCTGGCAGTGAAAAATCCCCAGTGGAGTGGAAAGAGGCCCATAAACCATTCCCTGAGGCACTCTGAAGGAGTGACCCCAAGAAAAAATTGTTGAGAGCTGTTGAGCAATTAACACCATTTTCCCAGGCAGGACAGAATTGTTCCCTGCTCTGTGTCACAGGGCTGTGTCCACTGTTTAAAACACCTTGAGCTGTGAGGTTGAAGCATTTTTATAAATGCAAGGAGCAGTGTCAGCAGGAAAAACTGGAAGAGTCTTTTGCTATTAGGGACCCTAACTCTGTTCTCTTCTCCCCATTATTCCTGCAGTCGGTGGTTTCCTGGCTGGATTGCCTTTCAGTACCATAGCCAAGCACTACAGTTGGGCCACAGCATTCTGGGTAGCTGAAATAATATGTGCCATCAGCACCGTAGCCTTTTTCTTGTTACGGAACATCCGCACCAAGATGGGTCGGGTACCCAAGAAGATTGACTGAAGATGAGCAGCAAAGGTTCTAAGGCAGCTTCTCATGCTACTATGGGACGGCAAATGGCTACTAACTGGCCTGGGACTGAGTTTCCTACCAATACTGCCTAGATAAAGATGGAATAGATCAGAATATATTCATCAGTTTCATTTAATTTTAGTCATATTCCTGTTTGGAAAGGGACAGGGTCTTCAGTGACTTACTTTTAATGTCTACAGCATTTTTAGTTGTTCAGTTACAGTTTACATCTCATGATCTCACCTTATGTCTTACAGTACTGTTAGTGAAGTAAACAGTCAGTCTCTTGGTTGCTGGAAGTACTACAGAAAATAGGTATCTGGTGCTACACCTAGCCTTCTTGCTGCTGGTGTCAGACAGAGTGTTGCTGTCAATTCAGCCTCATTCCTTAGAGAAATAGTATTAGCCAACATCTGAGCCTGTTTTCGTTCACATCCGCCTGGTTGTGTTGGTGCAGCTATGATCCAGCTACCTCTGCATCTCTCTCCCCAGAAGCAGAGATTGTTGGCTCATTACTAAAGAAAAGCATTGCCCCTCTAGCTCTGTCAGAGGCCGAACAGTTAGTGATCCACCCATTACTGCAGATCCCTGTCATTGCAGCAAAATAGCCTCCTTTCCAGTGGGTGCAAATGAGCAAAGTTCTTGGAACACCAGTCCAGAGATGGGAGCATTGCAGAAGTTATTTTTTTGCTGTTAAATTAGTCACCATGGCAACTCCCAGATTGTTAATGGACTGCAAAACCAAGGGTGGGCACCAGATTAAACAGTACCTCTTGGAGTTTGAAGGAAACTGGTTCAAGCGTCTATGCAGGAACAGTCTCTGCCAAGTACAGCTATTGTATGGCTTACATTCTAATGCATTATCCAGGAAAGTCTGTGCAGAGGTATTTTTATCATTAGGCTGTAGATGATTATTTCGGGTGAAAGTTTACATGGCACCAGCTTCAGGGAGCTGACCCAGTTACAGTATCGTTAAGTTAAATTGCAGTATATGGGCTGCTTACTGTTGTGGCCAACTGTTAGCTGGAGCATTGCCCCTTGGTATTAAACACATCTTATGTTAACAGACTTTTCTTACTAGGATTTTTGTTTAGTTCTTCAGAATGGTGCTTAACGGCACCACAGGGAAGCTATCGTCTTACAACAGATTATTCTGTCACTGCAGGCAGTAGCTAGGAACCAGTCCTAACAAAATGGTTAACTACTGTACAAAAGTAAAGTAAAGTGGATACTTAATTATGAGTATCAAGAAATAGTTTACTTGTTGACTGTGAAATAAAAATGAAGCAATGCAATGGGATCATGAGCTTCCTCCTGCAAAGGGAACAAGACAAAAGTGAGAACTGTTGCCCAGAGGCCACTGCTAGATGGACATGGCTCTTTCTACACTCAGCAGGCTCAGATAGATGTAGCCATTTTATGCTGCCCTTCCTGCTGCTGGTCCTCAGAACAGCAGTGCAGACCCTAAGGAACTGCCCCCCGTTCCAGTTTATTCCTTTTTCACTTCACCTGCCACCCATGCTTGAAATCGATTGTTCCTGTTCACATGAAGGTAGCACCCTTCCAAGAGCATTCTGAGCACAGTAAAGCTCACATCAAGCTAGAATGGTAGCACAGAGTACCAGAGTGACAAGAACCAGGCTGCAGGTTTTCTATCAGCTGAAGCTGGTGATACACTGCCAGTTCATTCTAGCTCCAGCAAGAGAGAATTAAACTATCCACACTTCAAGGAGATGTTTATTACTTGTACATTCAACGTAACCATTTGTCTGAGGCATAAATTAAAATTGCAGAGAAAAATATATACATACACTGAAAGTAAGACAGGGGAGTCTAGCTGAGGTGTTGCCACTATGTTGTGTCTTATCTTCCTCTTTGTTAGAGAGGCAGCATGAGAGCTGCAATCAGCTTCAGCCACATATGGCTGCTATTAGTTATACAAATAAAACTCACTGTCAGGAATAAAACAGCGATTTGGGAGATGAGAAAAGCATGGTGTGGGACCTCATGGCCGTCTCCCTTGCTGCTGTAGCCAGAGACAGGATCCTCAGAAGACTGTCTAGTGATGAGACTCTCAGGAGTGATGCAGGAAATGTCCTCTATGATCCTGGTCCAAATGGTCCAGTTTTTTCTGCTACCTCCAATGCAAGTTTCAAATTCTGATCAAATAGCTCACACCTGATATAGTCATACACAGAGAAGTATTGGGATCAGAATGGGGTGACAAAATCGCCATCTAAAACTGTGACATTTTTAATGGGACAACACTACATGCAAGACAGGCCCATGCCTGCACCAGCATTTCTTCCATTCCAAACTGTGCTACAGGTGCCATTTTGAATTGCAAGACAGTGATTAATAAAGCAGCTTTCCTGACATGCCAAAACAACTGAAAAAATATAAAGCTTGATTGCCCCCCCCGACACGGGCTATAAGTGCACTAGAGGCCCTGGCAAGAAAGAGCACTTCACATTGCTCAAATAGAACAACACCGGAGACAGTTTCCTCTAACCCTTAGTAGGGGGCCAGAATCAGACTGGTGCCTTGGAGAACCTCCTCCAAGAACCTGACAGTGCTGAACTCCCATGTGGAATTGAATCAACCAATCTTGTTAGGCTTGTGATTAACTAAAACAGTAGTTTTGCTGGAGGCACAAAGCAGTCAGGTAGCCAGTCAGAGCACCAGTTGAAATAGTGTCGAGCAATCTCTTAGGTTTATTTTTAGCGCATGGACCTGGAAATGGGAGCCAAACACATAGGGTCTACTTCCAATTCTGTCACTAACCAAGTCACCTCAGACAATAAAATGTAAGTATTAAGACTTCTCTTCTTTAAAGGCTATTGTAATAATGATTGTAAAGTGCTCTGGAAGCAAAGTCCCTTTTATTCTACATATTATCTGCCTGCTTCCTACCTGATCGGCATCTCCAGTGAGTAGAAAGGATTTTTCAGAGCAAAGTCAGAATAAATCTCATAGATCTTGCGCAGAAGAGACTCTATCCCAGCTTGCCGTGGATCAGCAAGCACAACAAATTTGATCCCTGAGGAGCCATAATGAAACAAGTATTAGCATAATCAAGCTGCAAAGGTAATATGAAATACATTCTGGAGTATAATCGAAAAGGGGCCTCATTTACCAGAAAAGGGGAAGAACAACAGACATCATGAGAGGACTATCCTTGCCTTATTTTAAGTTGTATACAGAAAGATTAATGACTGAGTAGTGTATTTTAGAAAGCTAACATTGCAAACAGTCAGGATGCGATTTTACTTTTAAGTGCCCAGAACAAGTTGTGGAACATTGCTACCATGCCTATATGCTAGACTACTTCTGAAAGAGTTCTGCATTTCAACTATACAGGATTTTATTTCAATTTCACAACTAGATTACAGACTAAATTAAGAGATGTTGGCCAAGTAGTTTGTCTCTTCCATGCCTCAGTTTCCCCTGCTCTAAAAAGAGGAGAGAATTCCTGGGTGGTGGGTCAGCAGTTGAGGTTCAATTCATGTTTTCTAAGTGCATTGCCATTTGAGGAGCAAAGGGACTAGAAAAGGCCAAAAGGATTATTTTTTTAGTTGGCATCTATAATTCATCCACTCAGAGAGCACCAGAAGCATAGAGAGATTTACAAAGAGCAGATGGGCCTCTACTCAGAGCAACTAACAGTCTTATTCAGAACCATACCACATGAACAAAGATCAGGGATGAAAACAATTCCTTTGCATCAACATACAAGAAGTATAACAAAGCACTTTGTACTCATCTTTTCAGAATGAGGGAGAAACATCCTAAGACTGAATTAACAGGGATAACATGAGCAGTAAATCTTACCTGTTAGAGTCTGAAAACAGTGTAGTTTAAATGTGTCTGTTTCCAACATCTCAATACCAGAACTTCCAAGCTCAGGAGACAATTGGGACCCAATTGCAAACAACCTTCATAAATAAAGAGAAATTATTTAAGTTTGAGGTAAAAGATACCTCTTCAAGTTACTAGAGATGTGATAGGGAAGAAGGGACACTATCTGCACTCTCAGGTAGTGTTTGTAGAGCATCTCTTCTTCAGACAGGAATGTGCCATCTTCTGAGTTTGGCCAGTGCCTTACAAATGATGGGCATTACTGCACTATTAATTTTGACCAGTGCCCTAGTAGCCAGGGGACAGAGCTGGACTTTGCAATGTAAACTCACGAGTGGAACATGGAGGCAAGCATGAGCTTTTCGTTGGAGGAGAGGCGAGGCCGGCCAAAACGGATAGACACTGGGTAGTTGGCGGGATTGCCAAGGTACTCCAGCACCTCCTTTCCATCAGCTGTGTATTTCCCATTCACATCAATGCCATTGATGGAAAGTACAGCGTGTCCAACTGAAAAAAATCAAAGTGAAGAGTGAGAACTAAAACTAATTTGCTTGCAAATGGGTCTGACTCTGGAAACTAGAAAGTGCAGTAACAGACCTGACCACTAGCAGCAGGAATCACAGATCATTAGAGAATTGCTTCAGCCGCATAGCTACAGCTCAAGCAAAGTGTTAATAGTGTTTTAAGGTTGGAAGGGACCTCGTGAGGTCATCTAGTCCAACCCCCCTGTGAAAAAGCAGGACCACTCCCTCTAAATCATCCCAGCCAGGGTTTTGTCTAACCGAGCTTTAAATATCTCCAAAGATGGAGATTCCCACCACCTTCCTAGGTAACCCATTCCAATGTTTCACCACCCTCCTAGTAAGAAAGCTTTTCCTAATATCCAACCTCAACCTCCCCGGTTGTAGCTTGAAACCATTGCTCCTTGTTCTGTCCTCTGTTACTACTAAGAACAGCTGAGCCCCATCCTCCTTGGAGCACCCCTTCAAGTAGCTGAAGGTTGCTATCAAATCCCCCCTCAATCTTCTCCTCTGCAGGCTAAATAAGCCTAGTTCCTTCAGGCTCCCTTCATAAATCTTGTGCTCTAGTCCCTTGATCATTTTTGTTGCCCTCCCCTGGGGTCTTTCTAATCTGTCCACGTCCTTTTTGTGGTGGGGAGCCCAAAACCGGGCACAGTATTCCAGGTGCAGCCTCACCAGTGCCGAACAGAGGAGACTAATCAAGCTGTCAAGTTCCAAAAGGGTAGCCGTGTTAGTCTAGTTAAGCAAACTAAACCAAGTCCTGTGACATTTTTAAAGGCTAACAAATTTATTTATTGCATGAGCGTTTGTGGGAGAAAACTTGACGAAGGGATTTTCTCCCACAAAAGCTCATGCAATAAATGAAGCTGTTAGTCTTTAAAAGTGCCGCAGCCCCACCGGGCAGGCACTGCCCTCCCCTCCAGCCCCGTAATCGGCAGGGCCGCTCCCCCCGCCGCACAAGGCTGGCTAGCGGGCCAGCGCTCGCCGGTCGGACGCCCACCCCGGATACTGTCGCGCTGCCCGAAGGCCACCACCACGCGCTCGTCGTGCAGCTTGAGCACCAGATCCAGCGGGAAGCTGAAGGTTTTCTCGACCTCGGAGCGCGGCGCGTAATGATCCAGCTGGTAGATGAGCCCCCCGGCCTTGTTCACGACGTACACGCTAAAGATGGCCATGTCGGCTCCCGTCCGGTCGGCGAGCCCGGGGCACGGCGGGAGATGTAGTTCTCCGGGCGGCGCGGTGCATTGTGGGCGCATCCATTCTTTCCTGACCTGCGAGCGGTGCGGGGCGGGAACCGCCTGGTCTTCCTCGGCGACCCGGAAGCGCTCTTGGTCCTCGCGGCTTGCTCCGGAAGTGTAGGCCGAGCACGGGGTTTCCCGGGCTCCTCCGCCAGGCGCCTTCCTTTTTCGGCCGACATCTTGAAGCAAGAGCAGCTGGTGCTGCCGCCTCTGCCGCACCATGGTGAGTGGCGGCCGCCACCGCGCCTGGGTCAGGGGGCTCTGGGAGGGAGAGGGAGCGGGAGCGGGCTCCCTCGAGGAAGCTTCCTTTCTCCCCTGCCGGGAGATGTCCCCGGGGGGAGGCTCGTGTGTGGGGCGCCGCGTGGCAGCGGGCGGGGGGCTCCGTCGCCGCCCGCCTTGGAGCCTTGCTCCCGGGCCTGCCACCTGTGGTGCCGTGGAGAGGCTGATTGCACCCGGGCTGGGCTGTGGGTGCGCCTGGCTTCATCGCCCCTCTCCGTGTTGTCTCTTCCCAGCCCCCCAAGGACGACAAGAAGAAGAAGGATGCGGGGAAGTCTGCCAAGAAGGACAAGGACCCAGTGAACAAATCTGGGGGCAAAGCCAAAAAGAAGGTAGGAGTCTGCGGCACGTGGGTTCCCTGGGCTTTCGTTTGTGTGCTCGGCAGCGAGTCTGGCTGTGGCTTCTTCTCGTGGTCAGCTCGGTGCCCAGCAGAGTCCTTTCCTTCTCTAATTTGTCGCCTGGCCCGTGAGGTGGGGCAAAAGTCTGTCTTTCTGCGGCTAGCTAGGGAGCCGAGGGCAGCTAGCTAGGTGGGTGGTTTCATCCTTAAGTGAGCTTCAAGGGTGTTGTGCTTAAGGTTGCACAGTGAGAGATTTTACTGTTCTAGAATAAAATCTCTATTTTCTTTCTTTAATCGTACAGGCAAATCACATTTTAAGAAAACTATTGGGGGGTTATACATTTGGTATTTAATAGCAACAACTACTTGATGACTGGGAACTAAGTTTCTAAACTCTTGATACAGTCCTTTGGGCCTGTCACTCTCTTTAAATTGCCATTTGTAAAAGGATGTGTTTCTGTTATAGTGCTTTTTAATGTTTAAAGTTCTTTAGAATATTTAATTTCAAGAGCTAACTATGTCATAAACCCCATCTAGGTCATAAACTGATTAAAAATATTTTAAAATTATCATTACCATAACCTCTAGGGCAGGAGTCTCAAACTCAGATCACCACAAGGGCCACATAAGGACTAGTAGAGGGCCCTATGAGGACTACTACATTAGCCCAAGGGCTGCACCACTGAAATCTTTTCATACAATATTTGCAAATATTGGTAATGATAGTGCCATTGTGGGCTGCAGGAAAGAGCTTTAAGGGCTGTGTGTTTGAGACCCCTGCTCTAGGGTCCCTTAGAGTTTAGTCTGACAGAATCAGACTTATTTATTGGGGACTATCTTATGAATATTGCAATTAAAAATCTCTCCAAACTTATCATTTGAGTTGCATGGGGGCAAACTGCATTTTCCCCCACCCTGAAAGAAAATTTCACTTTTTTGGTACATGTGGCATCACAAGCCTCCTAATTTTGGAGTGTCATTACTGTTAGAGTACCTAAAACCTAAGTTTCAAATAAGAAAATTGAGCAGGTGGGGTAGAAACTTAAGTCCCTCTTCATACATCACAAATACATACGTCACATAAGTCAACATCCATATCAAATTACACTTTACCACTTCTGGCACTACGAGCAGACCTCAGGTGACTTAACACAGCTGAAATGATGTTGGTAACAATTCCTGATTGCTGTCTGCTCTAAAACTTCATTTTGTGGTTGTGATTGTCGTGGTGTAGAAAAGGCAGTATTGTGCATCTTAAAGCCTGCTGCTAACAGGTCAGTGCTAATAACATAGTGAATAGGTGGTCTGTAGCATTAAGTGGTCACAGAGGAAATGCTGTGGAGCCCAAAGCTTTCATCATACTGCTTGTTTGAAAGTGGTTTCCCTTGTTTTTCTTCCTGTAGAAGTGGTCCAAGGGGAAAGTAAGAGACAAGCTGAACAACCTTGTATTGTTTGACAAGGCTACTTATGACAAACTGTGCAAAGAAGTGCCCAACTACAAGCTCATCACACCTGCTGTAGTCTCTGAAAGGCTGAAGATTCGAGGTTCCCTAGCAAGAGCTGCCCTACAGGAACTGCTTGGCAAAGGTTAAGAACGTATTGAATCGTGGGGGTGGGAGACTTCAAACCAGATGTTTTCTTTGATTTTCCTTTCTTTGTTAATCATTAGTTGATAAAAATCTAGTTGCAGGTAGCTTGGATACAACACATTTTAAGTTTCAATATGTCCTTTTCTCATCAGTTAAATAGAAATTTCACTTGGCATCTTAATCTTTGAAAGGCCACATCGGAATTGATGTAATCTGTTCCTGCACGTTACTGGTGTGTGTATTTTTAAACATGGTGCAAATAATGATTCTTAATAGTCACAACACAGGGGTGGGCAAACTTCTTAGCCTGAGGGCCACGTGCAGTGGTAGAGGGGCAGGGGTGGGGGAAAAGGCAGAGCTTCTTAGATATTTTAAATATAATAAATGATCAAGAGAAAATAAAATTTTGAACTCTGCTGGGCTATGTAGGAAGCGGCAGCCAGACGTAGCTAGCAGTCTGGGTGCAAGGTTCAAGTGGGCCATGGGCCATAGTTTGCCCACCTCTACCATAGTATCTAACGGCTAACAGTAAGATCCTCTTTACAGTGTAGAAAATTGAGTCAAGAGATCACTGTGTAATCATCATCCTAAAACACAGTTCACTTTTGTAGTTGTATCTGTTCTACGAGACTTCTAGTGTTGGAACTACTACATTCTAGACAGGTCTTTGGCTCTAGTTGCCAAAGGCCACAACGTGAATTCATTTCAGTGTTCCCTGTCTAGAAGGAAAAGGGAACACTTAATTCACTTCAACTCTTTTGATTATTGAAATGCCCTCTTGAAACAACAGGTTCTTAGCCTGTGTCTGCATCTCTCAATGTAGGGCTGTTAGCCTTTTGGAAGTGTGGGCCTGCAAAGGTTCTGTTAAATCTTTCTTTAAAATTCTGTCCACTTTTTATAATGTTTCCTCCATCTTTAATAGGTTTGATAAAACTTGTTTCCAAGCACCGAGCCCAAGTAATTTATACCAGAAACACAAAGTGTGGAGATGCACCAGCTGGTGGAGAAGATGCTTAAAAAGGTGGGAGATGCTATTAAAATTCTGGAGTTGAAGGTATTGCCCCTGCCTCTCTATTTATGTAGCCATATTTATTAGAAGTGCTAGCCAGACTCCCCAGTGTGAATTCTTCATGCTGGCTCTTATTCCCCTGTGAAATCCCTTCAGAATCAACTTCTAAACAGAGTAAAAACACTCAGTGCTAGAAGGACAAAGAATTATTTCCTGTGCATGAGTGGAAGAAAGTTACTCTAATAGCTTATATCAACAGTTTTCCAGACCATTGGTTGGGACCTGGTACTGGGTGGTTGTGCCTCCAGCTGCCACTGCTGAAAGATGTAATTATTGGGTCATGGGTATAAATGATTTTTTTTTCAACTGCGTGCTGAGAAAGTTTGAAAACCACAGGGTTATATAGAGGTTGTAGTGTTAAATAGATCATTTCTTCCAGACTTTCTCTATGCTTGTCTTATGGCTGTTTTTTGTATTAAGGTCTCTCAGAAATTTATTGTGATCCTTTGCAATAAACTATCCAAACTCAAAGTTCTTCATGAACATTGTCAGTGAGCTTTCAAACTATAATTGTTTCACTAGGACAAATTTTATTAGGGACTCAGTTGTGTGGAATTAGTTGTCTAACACTCAACTTTTTTGCTTTGCAGGTTCTCCAGTCACCTCTGAAATCTCTTATGTAAATGTATGCAATAAAAGTCTTGAATTAACTTTGTTTCCTCCTCCTTGTGGGATGAAATTAAAAAAAAAAAAAAAACAAAGTTCACAACCACCTAGTGAGTTTACTCTTGTTTAAAATAGTTTGAAAAAATGCTTAGACCATGATGCAGTTTCTGTAGTAAATAGGGTATATAAAAACAGGCCATGCACATAAAAGAAACCTTAGTCAAGTTTTTAACCTTCCTTTTCCCTGATACTCTTTTTGTTTAGGTTTTACAGGATTAATCTTCAATAAGTTGATCAAGTTATTACTTGAGTACATGTAAAAGAGCCTGAGGCTTTGTTTTCTAAGAGTCCTGGAATTCTAATATCCTACATCAGTGAAAACTCTGAATCAGTTTGCTTGCAGTCTTTATAGAGGAGTGTTACTTGAAGCTTACTTTAGTAATTCCTAGTTAGTCTCAACACTGAAGAGTTGCAATTTTTTTCTCAATGTGCTCTGAGGTTGAGGCTTCAATCTTCCTTTAAGATATCTAGTAAGACTGAATCAATGGAAATGGACTGGCTATTACTCCATGAGTTTTGCTGTTAGAATAAGGTAGCTGAATTAAATAACTTCTGAATGCAACAGGCTGTGCATACAAGCAAAACTACCTTCTCTGTTATGACAAGTGAAGACTGCAGCATTTCACATTTCTGCTATTACTTATGGGCTTCAAATTATTTCTCTTTGAGGTAGCTGTCATGTAGCTAAAAGCCTTGACTAATGCTGACAGTGCTGCCCAAAAAGGGCTTACTTTTCATCTACACTGTTCTTTTAGTATGTGGAGGTAAGCAGAATTGGTTGTTTTTAAGTTTGTTGCTTTACAGCTGGCTTAAAAATGAGGTAAACAGAGCAGAACTGACATGGATTACCAATTAATATTTGTATATACATAGTAGGATATGTGCACTTTTTCATTGAAACTCAGATTTTGGTCTTCCTGGGTTTGATCTTCCTTTGATTGCCTTTTTCTTTACCCGATTCTGCTTTGAACTGGTGTCTGAAAAAGACAACCATGAAAAAAGTTAATTACAGAAAAGCTAGGAACCACACTCTTAATGCAAGCAGAAGAGCAAGTAGCAGCAGAAACTCCTCCCTGTGCACACTGTCACTTGGGAGCACTTGTTACAAGTCTAAATATTTTTCTGGACACTTCTACTTTCTCCTAGCTCTACTTCACTTTGGGGTGTTCACATCTAAGAATGAGTGTTACCTACAACTATCAGTTTACACAAAGTGCTGTCACTTTTGAGAAGACCAGCATGAGGAGAAATGTTAGCTAAGTATACCAAAGCAACACAGCTGCACTTCATAAGCTTACAAGCTGCCTGTGTGGGCTATTTCAGTAACAGACTCAGATCCAAGGCCTCACACAATGAGCACAAACTCCCAGTAGTTGTAGCAAAGACATCTGGTTCATGTGCTAGTATCACTGCCAGTTATCATTTGAGGAGTCCCTCTCCAGAAAAGTGCATATGGACAAGACATGCCCCCAAACCCAGTCAGCCCATGCGAGGTAGCTGCTTACCTGGACTGCCACCTCCTGCCATGGTTCCAGACCCGTCCGAAGGAGGGAAGCCAGCCTTCACTTGTCTCAGAGGTGTGATCAAAGTTGGCACCAACACGAGCTGCTGGAAGCTTCTGCTGCTGCTTCTCCTCTAACAATCATTAGTTCAGAGAGTATGAAGAAGTTCTATCCAGCATAGGTCAGGTATTTTAGTAAAGTTACAGAAAAAGTAGTTGGGAAAATATTGGTCCTAAATTTTTTCCTTCTTACTGGAGTCTAACAAATTCATTTTCAGAAAAAAAAACTGAGCCGCTATCCAAATTTTATATACCTCATCTATCCTGCATCATAGTCTGCTATATAAACTTATCACCCTAACTTCCTTAGATATATATATATAATGATTCACTTTTCAATTAAAAACCAGAGTTTAAAAACTAGATCTCATCTCAATATATCTAAGTAGTAACATCTAAAGCCACTTACTTTCTTTGAGAAACTCCTCATATGAAGGTCCAATCTGCTGTGTGCTTCCAAATTCTTCATCCTGCATCAGCCAGGGAGGTTTGGCTCCTAGATCATGAAGAACATGCTTAGCTGCTGAAATAAGCCTAAATACAGACCCAGAAGAGAGAGCATGGGGAAAGTACTCCCAAATTTCCCTAACAAATTGGTGGTGAAATAGTTCCAAAGGGGTAGCCATGTCAGTCTAGTTCAGCAAAGCAAACAAGGAGTCCTATGGCACTTTAAAAACTAACAAATTTATCACAAGAGCTTTCATAGGAGAAAATCCCACTTCATCAGAAATGGGTTTCTACTGGAGGTGCCACACTTTGTGCTTTCTCCTTTGTGGAGTAAATAAAGGACTAAGCACCTTGATTTTTCACTGCTAAGACCCAAGACAGTTAATGACTTCAAAAGGAATTTCCTTTATAAGTCTGATATTGCTTCACTGCATTCTAGTACCTGAAGTCAGTCAAATATTAGGAAGGTAGTTAAAATTTTTCTCTTGTCATAGTTTTATGTTTTAAAAGTTACTTTGCACTCTGCTGCTGTATTCAGAGCCCAGAAATGCTTGATAAGGTTGAGAAAGAGAAGCGCTGGCAACAAGCATGTACCTGTGTGAATGTTTCCCTTCCCTTCTGATTCCTGTTTTCAAAAAATTAAGAAAATTCCAATTAGAAATGGATTATCAAAAAAGGCAATTTTATTGTAACTGTTCTACAACAGCAGATAGACACAAAAAACCACATCAGGTATTAAACTCTTGTATTGCATAGATCTTCATGCATGCGGTCCCTAAAGCTATTTCCTGCAGCCCACAAGGCACTATCGTTACCAATATTTGCAATATCATTGTATGAAAAGGTTTCAGTAGTGCTGCTCTCGGGCTACCATATACTCCTCATGTGGCTCTCGTGGTGATCTGAGTTTGAGACCCCTGCTCTAAGCCCTTCTCCAACCCTACCTGGTAGCCAATAAATGTCAAAGCATGAGATGCTTCCATCCAGTCTAAATCAGGTGTTGTCTGAATCACACTTGGACCAGGCTGCTCTGCCTCTTCAGTGATGAGGGTGAAGTCACTAGAACACAGGAGCCAAAAATAGCCTACCAGATGAGCTATTTGGTATCCAGATGAGAAAGAGAGAGCAAATGTATTTCAAACTACAGCATGGCATGATTAAATCCAAGTTTCAGGACACAAGTGAGACAAATACTTTATGGCAGTGTGTTCAAGTCTGAAGATTTTTTTAATCAGGAAGAGGAGAGCAAATACAGCAGCAGATCTCAGTAATTAGCCTCTATACAGCAGTCTGCTGGTAGTTCTTTGTCTCCTTTAGGAGGCAGGACATGATCCATCCTTTCAGAAACACTAACATTAAATTGTTTGCTCTAGGTAGGATACTGAAGGAAAGATGAATTTGCCCACTAGAGATAGGTGGGTGGTTTAAGGTTCCAGCTGCTGCTCCTGAGAACTCTTAATTCAAAGAAATGGTGCAGGCAAGTAGTGGACAGTACAGTGATAGCAATCAAGACAGCAAGACTCATCAATGGTCCAGCTACCACCCTGGCCTGGGAAACAGGATTAGTAACTTTCTAGGTAATTGCTGCTCAGCATCTCAGCAAATTCAAAACTCTTATTTGACAGCACAGACACAGGTGATGATATAAAAAGCAAGTTCCTTACCTTTCATGTCCTCCTGCTGTACTGAAGGCAGAGGGTTCATCACAAACTTCTGTCTCTGTCTGAAGCTGAGTTTGATTCAGGAAAAATAAACATTTTTTCTGGTATTCAAGAATAAGCCCCTGTTTTATGAGACATCTCATTGCAATCATTAATTCATGTTTGTGTTTGCATGCAACAAAAAGTGGAAATTTTCAGTGTAGATGCTGAAGTGTTTTTTTGTGTGCACTGGCTCTACAGTGCTAGAGGGCGGTTTCCTTTCAGTGGCTCTTGAATTACAGGCAGAGTTGTAAACTAGGTTCAAACTACAGAATATTTACTTGCTGGAGAGGATTCAGTCAGACTTACCTGAGGATCCCAGGGAGTGTGAAGCACCAGCAGTCATAAAGCACAAGCTTTGTTTTGTATTAGCAAACTGAGTAATTTGAAGTGGTCACTGACTGAATCTGTATTACCACAATGCCCTTTCTATGGAGTCAGACAAAGTTTGCAGTTGAAAAAGAAAAAAGGGCCAAAGACTTTCCTATTTTGTGTGAGTATAGTCAAAAGGCCTAAGCAATTCCATCCCCTGTCAGTACAAGACAAGTACCCTGCAAAAGGATATATCTGGTTCCAGGCACTTGTTTAAAGAACGCTATGCAGGAAGATAATATATGTACTAGAATCTATAAACAAGGATATTTAAATGTCTCGTTTTCTACAATGCAGGTATAATACCAGCACATTTTATTCCAAATTCCTCCTTTGTGACCCACACCCAATCCTAATCTGGAAGAACTAGTGAGTATGAAAAGAGATTTCAGTCACAGTGATCACTCAAACATAGGCACTGCACTCTCTGCTAGACTAATAACCACACCAGAGATTTGTAAGCAAAGAGCAGCAGCCCTATTGTCACACACCAAAACCTCCACAGTGGCAGGTGAGAGAACAAGTTATTAGACGTTGAGAGTTTGTTGCTTCAACAGAAAAACCAATGTACAGAATAGGCATCTGCAAGAACTCTGTTTCCACAAGCCTCCTATCAGTTATTTGTTGGATACTGCTCAGGTGCATCCTGGGAAAACAAACCTCTAAGACTGCTTGCACCATTTCCTGCCTGCTCTGCTCCACTTCTCGGATATGGGATGCCATCTGCAATAGAACAAAGCAAGAGCTAGGATGAGAACAAAAGGCAAAACCAGCAAGTCCGGCACAACACACCTAAGTCATGTCTGTAAATCACCTTTTTAATGACTTCATCCTCTCTTTCTTCATAAGCATCCAGAGCTTTGACAAGTGATGATTTGAACCTGAAAGAGCATTTGAGAAATCAGTCACTTCTGTGGCATCACCCTAGTGTGATAACTGAATTGGGAGTTCAGAACACATGAATTTTACTTCAAGCTCTGACATCGATTCTCTGTCCTTTAGATCCCCCCTTTGCAAGAGACAGAGAATAAGGCTTACATTTGCAGGGACTCTGCAAGGATTAATGAGTTACTGGTTGTAAAGCCCAGGGAAGATAAGCCATAATGAATGCTAGATTATTATAGAATCTGCAAAATATAGCTGACTGGAATGACACAGAGATGGATAATCTTCTGATTTTTTTTATACATATAATTTTAATAGAGGATAAACTGGCATGATCAAAACTGGCTCACAACTAGGTACCAGCAGTTTTACTTTACGTCACCAGAGGATGCGCCTCCCTCGCATTTCTGCAGTGGAGCTAGGCAACATGATACTAAAATTGGTCACCATGGCAACCAGAAATGTAGCTTTGTCAAGGCCTAGGATAAGCAAATCTAATACATAAGGTGAGGTGATCACTTGTGGAAGTCAGAAAATCATGCCTCATCTCTAGCATAATATAACTGGCCATGTTCATGGGAGGATGGTGTAAAACAGTGGTCCCCAAACTGTGGTCCGTGAACCACTGGTAGTCCGCGAGGGTACTGCAGGTAATTGTATTGTGACGAATGCAATATGTTTAAGTGAGTGTAATAGATTATTAGGAATAACTGCATTTTTCATACCCCTTCATATACAAGTTTGTCAGCTGTAGGCTATATTAAAAAGGTTCAAAACAGTTTGTTTACATAATGGTCCACAAAAGCTTTCGAGGACAATGTAGTGGTCCAAATAAAGGGAGAGGTTTGGAACCACTATTATAAAATATTAGTAACTGCTGGGAGCAGAAGACTGGGCTAATTATTTAACCACCACCACAAATACAGTTACACCAAAACATCTCTGTCCCAAAGAGTTTTGAATCAATAGTATGGTTTACAATAGCAAATTTTATACCCCCCAACAAAGAGACAGACACAGTGCCTACATACCGTTCGTAGTCCTCAGGAGAAATCAGAAACTGTTGCTTTAATTTGGCTTCTGCTTTGTTCTCCCACCAAAATTTGTTGGTTTCTTTTTTATGCTCCAAGCTTGAAAAGAATAAAACTAAGTTTGATTATATCACTTAAAGACCGCACTCTCCTTCTAAACTAAGTAGGAAGAACATTAATAAGGTATATGCGTCTCTGTTAACAGCTGCTCTTAAACAAACATATTTATATTGACTGAGCATCTTTTAAGGTTGCCCATGGCTATGTAGCAAAAAAATCAGAATAATAAAGATACTAAGAGAAACTGATATTGGAAGCAGATAAGTTATCCTGTAGCACTGATTGTAGATCTCCTTGCCCATTAGAGCAACGTGAAAATGCAATGAAGTATAGAATTAGGAGTTTGTATTTTATGAACCCCAATTTCAGAATTTGGTCATGGTCAATGTCAGTAATAAAGCACAGATTCAGAGATTTTTTGGGATGTTAAACACCACTAAAATCTGGTGTTTGATTCATGCCCTTCTATAATGTAGAGTTCTGGATGAGTCACAAAAACTCTGAAAGACATCTAGAGCAGTGGTTTTCAAATTCTTTTCCTCAGGACCCAGTTGAAAAAAATAATTTATGCCCATGACCCAGCAATTACATCTTCAAGCAATGCATTCCAGTCTTTTGGCAATGACAGCAAGGTGTGCTGTGACCCAGTGCTTGAGGGTCTGTGACCCAGTACTGGGTCCTGGCCCCAAGTTTGACAACCAAGAGTAAGGATCTGAGTACAGAAACGCTTAGAACAAAACTTGCATGCAGAAAGTCACTGCTTCAGAAGGAGAACAGACAAGCAATTTGAAAGGAGCAGACAGTTTGGACCGGCAGATGTCAATGTCCAGTTATCAAAGGAGAGAGGACTTCCACAGCTGATTGAAGCAAATGAGTGCTCTCAGGAAATGATCACAGCTAACAAGAAACAAAGTACAAGTACAGCCATCAAGAAAAGTGAAAATGAGTGGAAGAAAATGCTTCAGCACCACAAGGACGAAAAGGAACTTCGAAAACTCAAAGAACAAAGAGAAAGCTAAACGGGAGTGTTTAAGGTTGGGCTTTACAAGCCGAGTGCACCTGGCTTTCTTCCTTTTGTACCACAGAATCCAGTGACAGTCAAGCCGAAGAAGGCTGTTTCTACTTCTTCTTCTGTGAGGATTACAAGATCAAAGGCAAAGAGCCAACCAGAACAAATTGTTACGTCAGCTAGATCTCAGCATTCCATGATCTATGCTGACCATACTACCAATGGGCATAGGGTACGCCCTCCTCGAACTGGACGTGGACAGACCTGTACAGACAAAGTGACTGACAAAAAGAAAGTGGTGGTGCAACCTGAAGTCCCTACATCCTCAAATGTAAGAATAACCAGAGCAACCTCCTCTGCTCTGACCAGACAGATTCCAAGACAGATGCCAAAGCCAGCTACCACCACAGTTTTAGGTAACGAACAACCAAAAAAGACAACAAATAAAGGAAAACAGCAAAAAGAGGTCAAAGCTGAGATTGTAGAGGCACATAAATGTGAAGAGGAAGAAAACACTCTGATGGATCAGCTAACTGAAGTCTCTGTCAATAACCCTACAAATCCAACATCCGTACAAGTTCATCAGGAAGAGACCCTGCTGGAAAAGGAAAATATACCAATGACAAATATTCCAATTCCAGGGAGACAAAGAACACATTCTTTTGCTCCTCACAACTTCAGGTTTCAGCCCCTAGATGGTTTAATGACTTACAAAGTTACACCCATGTCTCCTTCCAGAGCAAATGCATTTTTGACCCCTGGTCTAGGGCCCTATGGAACTGAAGGTAATGCCATGAAAGAAGAATCAAGGAAAGCAATTACACAAGAGTGCTTATTAAAAGGTAAAGATTCACCTGCTCAAGAAGGGACTGAGAGAGACTCTCAAGAACAAAAAACCAAGAATATATCTATCTTCCTTGATACACGTATCATGGTCATCACTCTAGCTGTACAGTGTGGAATGCTTTCTTCTCCTTTTATCTCACAAATCTGTCTTCAAAAATCAGTCCACATAAAACCCAGTGAAATCTGTGCCTGAGCAAGCACACTTCAATAAGAAAAAGTTTATGGAACAGCAAATAGTCTCACCAGAGCTATCCTACAGAGCTTGCACTTCATTTCAGTGAGATTTTTAGAAGTAAAATATTATACAGACCTACCATTAAAATAGTAGTAGTGGATGATAATATTGGAAGAGTTAGGAGTCATTTAAGTTACCAGATTAATTTCCCTTTAAAGTCATACGTTGTGTTATGGTATGGTAAGTGGACTTTAAACAATGGGTTTTCTTTAAGATCAACACTTTCATGTCTAAACTGTCACCACGTGCCCCCCAGGAGGCACTTAATGTAGACTCTGTATTTAAATAAAGTTGTGCATATTTTAGAAACATACAGGGAGGGGCATCTTATGGGTGTTTTCTTTAGTTTTTCACTTCTGGAAGGGACAAATTAAGAAAACTTCACATTAAGCTTCCTTCATCAAACACTTTACAATCAGTTTTCATATCCCCCACGTAAGATAATGGAGGTAAAGAAGGTAAATGACTTGCCCAAAATTGCACAGCATGTCATTGCCAAAGACAGGAATAAAAACTAAGGGCTGTCAGAAATGTCAATAGATGTGGAATCATGTTAATTTCTTGGCCTGCATCTGCTTTAAATAAGTTAAATGGATAGCCCATTGACGGAGCATATCTAATTGGTTACGGTAGAAATCTAGTTACCAACTCCTTGGTTTTGTTCTCACCTCTGCCACCAAATCAGCATATGATTTGGAGTGGGACACTTCATCTCTGTGCGCATGCATAATATTACTAAACCACATGATAACTTTCCACACAATCCAGACAGGTGTGCGAACACCTCACCTGGCCATATGCTGAAGAAGTCCCCCATGGAGCACTGTCAGGTTCCCATGGCTCAAGTGCCTTTTCACATCCTTCTTGCAGCAGAGACACCAGAAGACTTGGTCATGCTCCCCTGCCTCATACTTCACAACAACTGCATTTTTAATCAGCTTACGAGCCAACTGGACCTTATTGAAGGAGTGAAGAAGAAAGGTAAATTAGTAGCAGTTTATCAAAGTTTTCAAAGCTCAGTCTCTTCACAAAAATAAAATCACTCCCGTGACCTTCTTCAATTCTGCCAGGTACTTGTAAAGGCCTACACCTCTGGCACACGCTGTCTCACCAAGCAGTCCTTTGAACTCCCTCTGTGTCCCATTCCCCCATACACTCTAATACAGTTCTTTTCACACCACGGGGTGGCAGGCCCTCAAGCACTGAGCTGTGGTGCCCCTTGCTGCTGCTGTCAATAGACTGGAATGCATTGCTCAAAGATGTAATTATTGGGTCACAGGCATAAATGATTTATTTTTAACTGGGTCCCAAGGAAAAAGTTTGAAAACTACTGCCTTAGTTGAACACTGTAAGAAAAATTATATGTAATCTCTTCTGTAGGACAGTGAGAAAGGTGCTGAAGTGTAGGCCTCGTTGGAGCCGTGGGTTGCTATGGTAGTGGGGTCGTTTCTCTGGCAAGTCATGTATCTAAGTTTCTTTAACAAGCGGCCTAGAGTTGATAGTTAAAGTGTGTTATCTCCCCTTTCTCATGCTTTTTCTCCTGACCATCTGGACAAGGAATGTAAGCTAGACTGTCCGTCTTTGTTCTAACTGAAAAGGGAGTATTACCTCCTATCTCCTGCTCACCCTTCTTGGCACCATAGCCTCACAAGAATGTAAGGTCAGCATCTCTAGGCAGAAATTAATGAGTTTGCAGGTACTGCGGCTGCCCAGGATAATGCAAATGATGTCAACAGTAAACAGAGGCGGGGATAATTATATGCATTCTTTAATCATTAATATGTATTTAATAATGTTGATGTAACCATATAAGGGTCTCTAAAACATTGTCAATCATGTAAGCATTATCATAGCATTATCATACTGTACTGGATAAAAGTGTTGTGATGCTGCCCCTCGGGGCTCTCTCTTGCACTCGAGTGGTTGGGGGGGGCCTGCTCAGAGGGGCTAGCACTTCTTTGCTGCCCTCTGATGCAGTTCCTTTTGTTATTCAGCTGAATAATAAATCCTGAACTACACCTCGTTCTCTGCTAATTTAAGTCTCAGCTGGGAACGGGCCTTCATCACTGGGGAGGATCGGTGGTCTCTCTTTCCAGGTTGAGAGCCCTGATTAATTTGTCCCCCACAACACCAATGCAGATCTCTAGAGCCCTGCACGGATAATAAATATGCAGCTCCACATCCAATCTGCATTTGCAAAAAACGGTTAGTGGATATTTGCGTTGTATCCATGGATGTGGATATAATGCAGATATCAGTGGATATCTGCACACTTGCAGGGCTCTGTGCAGATAAAAATTTGTGGACCTGTATCTGGTCCGCATCCACAAGAAATGGTCTGTGGATATCCACATTGTATCCACAGATATAATGCGGACACCTGTGGATTTATAGGACTCTACAGATCTTTGTAACATGACTTGTCCTCTTCTTTCCCACATGCTTTCATGAGTAACGAAAACGTTAACATTTAGATTTTGTCTTTGTTGCAGAAAAAGATGTATTGTTCACTTGGGAATAGCTGAGTTGAGATATCTATCTCCACGTACATTCAGGGTGACAAGGCCCAAGTAGTTTTTACCTCACTGTTGACCTTGTGCCTTCCATATGGGACTTTCCTTGACCAGCTATGCTTAAGTGAAAACTTCTGATGCCCTGGCACCAAGTGGAGTTTACAGTGACACCGCTATCTCAGCATAAAGGCACTCCCCCCGCCCCCCAAGTGAAGACATACTCTTCCACTGCCATTACCGGCATTGGCTTTAGCAGTCACTGATGTAAAGAAAAAGCATGGAGTCCTGTGGCACTTAAAGATTAACAAAATGTATTTATCCCATGAGCTTTTGTGGGAGAAAATGGGATTTTTTCCCCTGAAAACTCATGGGATACATAAATTTGTTAGTCTTTATGTGCCACAGGACTCCTTGCTTGTTTTGCTTAACTAGACTTGCACAGCTACCCCTTTGGAAATCGAAACGAAGAGGACTGCTCCCATGTCAGAGCTAGGGGCATGGATGGCCAAACTCAGTTGGGCAGCTCTGCATCGTTTATACTTGCTTCCAGTGGTTAAAGTATAATTTGATGGGCCCCCTTCCTCTATTGTCTGGGCCCCTTTCATGCACGTGACCGTCAGGCTTTCCACCCGATTTTTCTAGATTCTGGAATTTGGTCCCCAGCACTCTGGCCCATCAGATTTCTAGGGCTCTGGAAGGGTGCTCCTAGGCGTTCCCATGTACTTTTTAACCCCTGCCTGGCAGCGACTGTCTCAGCACTCAAGCCAATGTGCAGAGAGGAGTCAACCTGCAGTTTCTGTAGGATCTGACTGGACTGGTGAATGGGGTCTGGGTGCGCAGTGTTTGCAGTAGGGCTAAAGCAGGAGTCTCAAACTCAAATCACCATGAGGGCTGCATGAGGATCAGTATGGTAGCCCAAGGGTCACACCACTGAAACCTTTCCATATGACGATGTTGCAAATATCTGTAACGATTGTGTCATTGCTGGCCGCAAGAAATAGCTTTACGGGCCGCATGTGGACCACAAGCCATGTGTTTGACACCTCTGGGCTAAAGGATCTGGATATCTAAGGCAGACAGCAGCTCCCATCCAGTCCATCAAATGGTGTTCCTGAGCGTTCCCACATAGTTTAACCACTAGTCGCTTCCCATGTTGGATCTTCCCTCCACATTCAGGAAAGCTGGAAGTTTTCCAAAAGTCTCAGCCAGCTGAGCCATAAGAAAATGATGGTGTTTGGTGCCCACCTGGTGGCTTCTCTCACCAGGACTTTCCCTAGCATCTCCCTGCACGCACACACACACGCCCTATGAATTTCTCAACACCCCCAGTTGTCAGCTAGCAGCAGTGTTAAACCAATTTAGTGAATTTCAAAAGGGATAGCCGTGTTAGTCTAGTCCAGTAAAAAAAACAAGGAGTTGTGTGGCACTTTAAGACTAACAGATTTATTTTCCGCATGAGCTTTCGTGGGAGAAAATCCCACTTCCTCAAATGCTTTAAAGATGGGTGAACTTACAGAAAGGAATGAAACTAAATGCAAAGGGATGTAAAACATAGGATCAGGTCATACAGTAACAGCAAATCAGAGCAGTTGTTAGCTTCAAACCCTGGGAAGCCTGAAGTCAAATTACCTATTGTAATGGGAAAAGAACCATCGATTAAGTCCTGCTGTCACAGAATTTAGCTTGCATATTAATTAGAGTTCAGCTGTTTCCCTTTGAAGTCTTGATGTCCCAGCTACATTTCTAAGGACAGTCGTTAACAAATCAACAAGGAGCTGTGTGGCACTTTAAGACTAACAGATTTATTTTTTGCATGAGCTTTGGTGGGAGAAGATCCCACTTCCTCAGATGCTTCGAAGATGGGTG
>ML682025.1:30528337-30539281 GCA_007922195.1 Podocnemis expansa | reverse complement strand
TCCTCAGATGCTTCGAAGATGGGTGAACTTACAGAAAGGAATGAAGTTCACCCATCTTCGAAGCATCTGAGGAAGTGGGATCTTCTCCCACCAAAGCTCATGCAAAAAATAAATCTGTTAGTCTTAAAGTGCCACACAGCTCCTTGTTGTTTTTTCACTGGACTAGACTAACACAGCTATCTCTTTTGAAGTTAACAAATCAGTCATCGAGTGATTAGGAAGATGGAATTTAGTGAGCACCCCCTACACCCCCCCAACTTCAAGTCCTGCGGAGAATACTGTCTCCTGCTCTGGCCAGCCTTACCCCAGGCCGTGGGACACGTGGAACTGGGTAAAGCCCAACCTCCCACGGGACTCGCGTGCAGGGGGCTTGACGGATCGCCCCGCTTTAGGCCTCGCAGGCGCCGCTGGGGAAACTGAGTCCAGGAGCGAGGGCGACTGAAGCACAAACACAGCTGGCCTCGGAGGCGGGGCTAGAACCGCCATCCTTCCTGTCATCCCAGCCTGCCCCTGGCCAGCCGCCACGACGGAGCATCGGGCTGCCCCAAAACCGGGCCACGAGCCGCCGGCCCCGTGCGCAGCGAGAGCGCGGAGACTCGCGGTTCTCACCTTGGCCTGCAGCCGGCCCAGAACCTGCCGCAGCCGCCGCTGGTGGCTGGCGCTGTAGAGGTGGCGCCGACCCGCGAAGGCGGTGAGGCGGCAGAGGGGGCAGTAAAACACCCCCATGGCGGCGCTACCGCGCGGCCGCCATCTTCAACCGCCGGCGGCTCACTGCGCCTGCGCCGGGCAGGGGCGCGCGAGCTCTAACGGCCGCCAGCCGCGCGCGCGCCCCGCGCGCCCCCGACCGCCGTTGGCGCCTGTCGCGCGGCTCAGTCCGCCCCTCCCCCCATTCCGGGCGAGAAGAATCCCGCCAGTGCAGCAGCCGGCCCCGCTGAGGGGAGACGTTGGTTGCCGCCCTGCCTCAGCCTGCAGGAGCGCAGCTGCTTGAGCCAGGGCAGGGGTTTCAGACATGCGGCCCCTACAGCTATTTGCTGCAGTTTGCCATGATGTGGTCATTACTGATCTTTGCAGTATTGTTGTATGCAAAGGTTTCAGTGGTGCAGCCGTCGGGCTAATGGCCTCGTCCTCATGCAGCCTCTGCTAGTCCTCGTCCGGCCCTCGTGGTGATTTGACTTTGAGACCCCCTGCCCTCGTGCGTCTGTGTAAAACCAGCCCCCAGTCTTGAGTTCGAGGCTTTAGGAGAAGTGGAATCCAAAATCCATCCCCAATCTCTTGGCAAGTTGGTGCCGGAGAGACCTCCGCAACCCTGCCCTGCCAGTGGCCTCGGTCAAATCACTTCTTTCTGCACTGTCTCCATGCAGACATGTGAGTGCAGCTCCCTGCCTCTCAGGGCTTTCCTGGAAGCCAGTGATGTGACTAAGGCCTCACCACAGGCTGCTGGGATTGAAACAGATTTACTTATGTAACCCTTCTGCCAGGGTGGGCTGGTAGAACGAGGGCCGGGTTCTATATCTAGGGGTTTCCGAATAATGTTACAGCACCAACTGGCTCAAGCCTGAACCTAGTCTTCTGGGAAATTATGCACTATTCCCTAGGCACCCCAAAGGGGTAATGCTTCCCCACTCGCAAGTGTCAGTCTGAGTGTAATATACAGAGCTTTTAATAGTAATAAAAACAATGTAAAAAGCCCAATAACAAAACCCAGCACTGAGCTGGTGAATCAGTGTAGAACAAGTTTGCAAGATGCTCCCACACAGAATAACAGACCATGTGAAGCAATAGCGAAACCAGCACTGATCTGGAGAATCATTGCAAAACAGGTTCCCAACAAATCCAGGGATCTGTAGAGAATGTCTTTCATGCCAGCTGTCCACCAGCTCCACCCACTGGTGTCTCAGGTCCAGCCCTCTGCTAGCTGCTCTCACCAGCTGCTGGCTTTTCCTGCTGTCCACCAGCTCCACCCACTGGTCACTTACTACATTCCTGCTCCTCTTCAGTGATTTCAGCTCAGAGAGAGGGATTTCCTCTCCCAATGATTTCAGCTATTAAACCTTCCATAGCTGCAAACAGTATCTCTCATTAAAATAACAAAAGAAGGGCTTCACAGGAAGCCTTGCCAGATCTATCCTTTAACAGTGAGGCAAAGCCTCAGGCATAGTTCTAGGCTGAGCTAATGCTAAACCCCCACCCCTCTCTTAACTTCACCAGACTAAGAGGAGGGGTGACCCCTCTTTTAATATTCTTTTTGCTAAGAGTAGCTTTTATCCTTTAACCCACCTAAACAGAGTTTGAACAAGCAAGAGAGTAGCATATTACAAAAGAGAGTATTTCATGTTTTTCTTCAGTAGAATTACAGATATTGAGATTTGTGATCAGATCAGCCCAAATACCATTACCCATATTGCCTTGCACCTATAGTGTGACTATCCTAATATGCTTTTGTGCTCATGCAAATACAAAACCCATGCAGATTAGTTGCCCCCCCCACCCCTGAAGCTGCTAGGCACAGCTTCTAAACCTGTTTTACACTTACATCAGTTGAATCCTGGTGTAGACCCACCTATGCTGGTATAAGAGTGGCCTATTTTGGATTAATTTAGGCCTGTTCTCAGGGATTTCCCTAACACCCCTCCCTACACCCCCTCACACCTCCCCTGAATTTCCCACCCACCCCCAGTTGTCAACTAGTAAGTGTTATACCAATTTAGTGAGCACCCCAACATCCCCCCACACCCCCCTCTAATTTCAAATCCTATGGAGAATACTGCCTGTCCCTGTTGACTGAAGCAAACCTGAAATAAGCTCAGTAAAAGTTATCTGGACAGTGGTTTGTAAGCATTTCAGTAAACTGGTTTAAAAATAACCCCTTCAGTTAAACCAGTGATTTTCAAACTATGGGTCGAGACCCAGTACTGGGTCACAAACCCTCAGGTACAGGGTCATGTCACCCCCCTGCTGCTGCTATGGAAAGACTGGAATATGTCAGCGAAGGTGGCAGCCATGATGGCCACCCCGCCCCACATGTAGCCCCCCTGGATTATGCTGCTCTCAGGGAGGGATGTTAAGTATCAATCTCACTGATGGGCCTCCATCTCCTGGCCATCCAGCACAAGGGGGAAGAATGCTAAGTATCAATCTCCCCTAATGGCTCTCAATCTCCTGTGGGAGGTTTTTTCCTCCCTAGTTTCTGTCAACAACAAGGGGGGTGAGTTTCTATCCCCCCCCAACAGTTTCTCGGCACCCCTGTCACCACAAAGGAGGGGTCATTGTCTGGGGTCCTAGTTTTACCATTGGTCCTGACCAGAATCCCACTCCTAACTGGCTATTTTTACCCTGGCTGTGCAAAATTCTATTAAAACCACCTGTCTCAGCTAGCTTGGTGTTCTCCCACCCTCGGATGCTAAAGGGCACATCGCGACCCAGTCGGATTGGTCCCCGACTGAGACAGGGAGCACCCACCCACGAGACCTTCCTTTTTGGGGTGTACACGGATTGCTGGCTGAATGATTAAGTGCCGAGATGCTGCAGCTGGTCTGCCTCCTTGCTTTGGGTTCTACCGCAGTCCTGGGACAGGTATTGTAAATAGATATAGACCTCCTATTTTTTCTTAATCATTCTGCTTGGTACCATTTATATATAGTCTGTGATTGTAGTTTCTTTACTTGAGTTTTGCACAGTTTGTGTAGTTGTTATTATTTTCTCTGTATCCTCTATAATCCTTCATGATATAGTTGTTTATGGTCTAGCATAGTTTGTGATGTTAATTTGCCAGGTGTTTTATTAGTCATTTGTATTTTGCATCCTTCTTACTGTATAATTGTTCATTACTCTGCTTCTGCTCTAAACTGTTGGCCCCAAACTTCCCCAGTGTACACGGGGGGAGTGTGGGGGTTTATTTTTCTCTCATTTGACTTCCTCATTCTGCCACCCACCCTTCTTGGCTAGCAAGGAGGAATGGCTTTCAGCCATTGGTAAATACGCGTTGGGTGGGCTGGTCAGTGCCTATACCGATGTTGAGGCAGTAAGAGGCCAGAAAAGTCCCTGACTTATTATGGACACCCTCTAGTAGGTCATTGCTCCACACCGTCATTTGGCTATAAGTGCTTTGCATAGATTTTCAGCTGTATACTGTTATTTAGTTATAAGTGTTTATTTAGGTTGTTGGCTTTATGCTGTTAGTTGGTTATAAGTGTCCTATATAGACCTTTGCTTCATATTGTTAGTTGATTACAAGTGTTGTCACATAGATTTCCTTGTTTTATACTGTTAAGTGGTTAGAGGTGTTTAAGGTGTCACTATAAAAGTAGCTTTTGTTTACTTGAACTGGTGTCCGTCTCATTGGTGGGTGTCGCTGGTCCATCCCAGCCACATTGCGAACCCGGGGTTCAACAGAATACATTGCTCAAAGATGTAATTGTTGGGTCATGGCCATAAATGATTTTTTTTTTCAGCTGAGTCCTGAGAAAAAGAATGTGAAAAAACCACTGTTAAACCATGCCATTTTTCTTGTGCAGCTGTTTTTGAAAGTCTTGGGTGAAGGCACTGCAGAGGGGCAAAGCATTATTTGATGTCTTCATTTCTACCCATTGTACTCTCAGCACTTGTACACATTTAATTAGCTTATTAGAAAACCTAAAGAAAAAACATGTATTTTCCATTTTGCTTCTATATCCCTTGTTTTCCTCAGCATAGTTTGGCTGTACAGCCCTGTTATATTCATTGTGCTTGTTGGTTGTATTTTTCTAGCCATTTGTGAAGTGAAGTGAATTATATTTCAGGCACAGATCCTGCATTTTTCATGAGAGGACCCTTGGCACAAAACACAGCCCTGTTGAAGTCACTGGAGCTCCATGTGGAGTAACCAGCAGGATCACAGCCTTAGTCTGGAAAGTTCCAAAGAGGCAGCCATATTAGTCTAGTTCAGTAACACAAACAAACAAAGAGTCCTGTGGCACTTAAAGACTGACAAATTTATTTATCACATGAGCTTTCGTGGGAGAAAATCCCAGTCAGGAAAGACAGCACTCCTGAGATCTTGAGTGAAGATTTCAAACATAGCTGATGAGTGACATAGACACTTAGGAACCAATGTTCCCTCTAAGCTGCGCACATGCGCCCACGCGCAGCAGGAATCACTCAGTGGCGCAGCAATCCCTGCCAGCAGCGCAGCACCACCGGCAGCCACGGAGCCTAGCCAGCTGGAAGACACAGTCTTCCAGCTGGCAGGAAGCTGCGTCAGCCTACGGCAGTTTGAAATTTCCCGCCCTCATTATGCTGGTGGCGGCAGCAGCCTGTGGCCAGAGAGCGGCTCCAGAGGCCAGGCAAGGAGGAAGGGGGGGCTTTCGGGGGATCGGAGTGTGGAACGGGGCAAAGGGGGGTTGGCTGGGAAGGTGCCGGGAGTCGGGGAAGTGGGTGGAGAAGCAGCTCGAGCGGGGGTTGGCCAGAGAAACTGGCAGATAAGCGAGGAAGGCTCTTGGCCAGGGGTTGCATAAACTACCCCTGCTGGAAGGTTAGAATGTAATTGCTGGCCTCGGAGCCCTTCAGCACAGGTACCCCCCTCCACGGGAGAACCCACCAATAAATCCCCCAGACACAGAGACACACAAAGCCAACCCCAGACACAGACACACACACACACGCACGCACACAGCCCCCCAAGCCAACCCCCCAGACACATAGACAGATACATACACACACACACACAGCCATTGATGCAGGCACTAAGCGATGTCAGCACAGCAACTCAGCTTGCACCCAGTATGTCATAAAACAAACAAGGAGCACTGTGGCACTTAAAAGACTAACAATTACATTTATTGCATGAGCTTTTGCATGAGCTTTTTGTTTTGTGTCATCAGACTTGCATCCTAAGTTCCTCCGTCTTCAAAGCATCAGATGAACTGAATTTTCTCCCACAAAGGCTCACGCAATACAGCTAGTCCTCACTTAGTGACCTACTCGTTTAGTGACCCCTCGGAGTTATGACCAGCTCTCTGACGAGTTGGTATTATGGCGATGTACGAGAACTCGCATCAACTCTCTCAGATTCATCTCGTTCCCGCAGTCAGAACTAGCGTTTTTCATCTATGTATTTTTACTTTATTGTGCACCCCAAAGTACAAGATGTCGGCGAAAAGGAAGAGCATGACTTCACCCAGAGAAAGCACCAAGAAACAAAGGAAGGCTATCGATCTTGAGACAAAAATGAAGATAATAAACGAATATGAAGCTGGTAAGAAAGTTAAAGCAATAGCATGTGACTTGGAGCTGGCGCATTCAACTGTATCAACGATCTTGAAGGATAAAGATCGAGTGAAAGAAGCAGTGAAATCATCAAAAGGATATAAAGCCATAATAACTAGGCAGCAGAAAGGCCTCACTCACGAAATGGAAAAATTACTGGCGATATGGTTTGACGACCAGATACAAAAAAGAATGCCAATGAGCCTTTTAATAATTCAAGCAAAGGCATGCAGTATCTTTGAAACGTTGAAAGCGCACGAAAATGAAGAGTCAACGGAAACATTTATGGCAAGTCATGGATGGTTTCAATGTTTTCGTCGGGGATTCAGCCTTCATAATCAAAGTATCAGTGGTGAGGTGGCAAGCGTGGACATAGAAGCATCAGAAAGATTTGTGGATGAATTTGACGAAATGATCGAGAAAGGCGGGTATCATCTGGAACAGATCTTTAATGCAGACGAAACCGGACTATTTTGGAAAAAATACATGAAAGATCCTACATACACAAAGAGGCTAAAGCAATGCCCGGTTTCAAGGCTTTTAAGGACAGGGTCACGTTGTTGTTGGGAGGAAATGTCGCTGGATTTCAGTTAAAACCTTTTCTCATCTATCATTCTGCAAACCCACGTGCACTGAAGCAGGTTAGTAAGCACACGCTGCCCATTTACTATCGTTCAAATAACAAAGCATGGATGACGCAATCTTTATTTGAGGACTGGTTCATGAACTGCTTCATACCCTCAGTCAAGCATTACTGTCTGGAAAACGGTGTTCCCTTTAAAATTATCCTCCTACTTGATAACACCCCAGGCCACCCCCAGCATCTTGATGATCTACACCCTGATGTAAAGGTCGTGTATCTGCCTAAAAACACAACTGCTGTGTTATAACCAATGGACCAGGGGGCTATCTCTACGTTTAAAGCGCTATATTTGCGCGCAACGTTTTCCAAAGCGGTAGCAGCAACAGAAAATGGTGAAGTAACCCTGCGTGATTTTTGGAAATCTTATAATATTTTACACTGCATAAATAACATTGACAGAAAAGTGCATGCAAGGCATATGGAAAAAATGCCTGAAACGTTTTGTAAATAATTTCGAAGGGTTTGAGAAAGACGAACATATTGATGTCATAAATAAAAAAATTGTGGAACTTGCTAATGTGCTTAATTTAGATGAAGTGGAAGATATTGAAGAATTAGTGGAATACGTCGAGGGAGAGCTAACTAACAAAGATTTAATAGAGTTGGAAGCGCAGCAGCATTTGAAAGAGGAGGAAGAAGAAGAAGAGGAAAGAGTGGAAGAAGTACAAAAGAAGTTCACTGTAAAGGGGTTAGCTGATGTCTTCTCCAAAGTGAATGCAGCGATGTTAGAACTAGAGAGTATGGACCCGAATGTTGAATGGTTCACGGAAGTGGAATGACGAATGAAATTTTACGATGCTATCGTGAAATTTATGTAGAAAAAAAGAAAATTACAATGCAGACCGCACTGAGATACTTCTCTAAAGTTCCATCCAGGACCCCTACCCCTACCCTTACAAGTCCTTCCATTTCCTTGCCATCATCTCCCTTACCAGGGCCTTCTACAGCTCCTGATAACCCTGCTGATCTCTCCGACGATGACATTGATGACCCCCCTGCTGCTGAACCACACTTTGAAGGATTTGATGAGTAAAAATGTCAATGTAATCTGAATGTTTATTTTCATATTTCTTTGGTACATCATTTTTATAATTTTTGCTGATTGCATTTTTATGTTCTGTAATACAGTATGTAAGGAGTTATGCCAATAAAACAAAGTTATCACGATGGAGTTTATTTTAGGCCTTTTCTTTACAGTACTATTCAGAATATTAAAAACGATTACCTGTATTTACAGTACACTATGCAAACTAAGTTCAGTACATTAGAGCTTAAAACATTTAAAATATATATTAAAAATGTTATAAATGATGCAAAGGTGACATTAAAACTATCTACAGATGGTTGAAAAACCCACTACCAGTAAAGTATATAATGCCTGAAATACCGGTAAGGGCTGCTCCTCGTTTAGCAACCAATTCGTTTATCAACCGGGTTTCAGGAACGGAACCCGGTCACTAAGTGAGGACTACCTGTAAATATAATTGTTAGTCTTTAAGTGCCACAGGATCCTTCTTTGTTTTACTGAACTAGACTAACACAGCTGCCCCTTTGGATCTTGAAAGGATAGGATTCCACCTAACCAAGTTTTTTAAACTTCTTCATTCCTGAAACAGATGAACACCATAGTGTGAATACACAGAATACGTTGCACTCAAGTTCACGTGAATGCATCTTCTTTTCTTTCATGATAGATTGTTTAGTGTTATGTGTAAACATTCTGGTTCATAACTTCAGGAAGTGCAACAATGTTCTCTGTATAGGGTTGTAAGCAGAATCCATTGCAATAAAGTAGCAGCAACATAGCAGAAAAACATATCCAGAAATTCTGTTCTTTCAGTCTATTTTTCTCATGTTATTCACAACACTGTATAATTGTACCCCTCCTTTTTGACTAGTCCATTATGGGCTTTGTCAGAAAAAGAAGGAAAACTACTTGCTCCAGTAAATGGCAGCCTGAATTTCCAAACTCTGCTAAAATAGTCATATGGGCAACAAAATTAATAACTGTACAGTAGAGACAGGGATATCAATAAGTTCTCTGTTGATAAAAGGGTCTACAATTTCAGGAAGGGTTAAATCATAGGATCAGGAGGAATTCTTAATTAAGAAGTATGTTTAATTGAGGATTACTGTCTGGTTCTGACTAAACTGAATGCTAGTTTTTATTTGGCTAATGTCTGACATTGTGCAGGGCTCTCAAACTCAAATCACCATGATGGCCAGGCTGCAGGAGGACCAGTACACTAGCCCGAGGGCTACACCACTGAAACCTTTTCATACAGCAATATTGCAAATACTGGTAACAATGGTGTCATTGTGGGCCACAGGAAATAGCTTTAAAGACTGCATGTGGTCAGTGGGCTGTGAGTTTGAGACCCCTGACATAGTGCGACAAGAACTCAAGCACTAAGTCTGCCTCTCAGGCTTCTAGTGAATTTGGAGGTTAGAAAAGAAAGATATTTCTAATCTAATTCTATTTTCTTGCTTTTTGCTTATTTACAGTCAATGTTTCCTCTAAGCTGATGATACAGCTGAGCAAGCTGTTGGATGCACTGGGGGAGCTGGCAGGCAGAAGGGAAGGGGCCCAGTGAGAGTCGGGGAGCCAGCAGGGAACTTGCTCAGCTGCCTCCAGAACTTGCTCAGCTGCCTCATCGACTTAGAGTTTATGTTCACACACAGTTCTTATTTCGAAACAACAGGGGTTGTTTCAAAATAAGAACTGCCATGGCCACACAACGTACGGCCATTTCGAAACTAGCAAACTGCTTGTTTCGAAATGCAGCCGTTCTGTCAAAACAGCTTAAACCCGCTTTTGTTTCGAAAAGGAGTTGTTTCGAAACAACTCCTTTCGAAACAATGCCAGTGGGACATGCTGTTTCGAAACAACAGTTGTTTCGAAACAGCATTTGACCCTTCCTCCCTCAGCACCCTGGCCAGGGTGCTGAGGGGTATCCCCTGGCCAGCAGAGGGGGACTGCAGGCACCCCTGCCTGAAGCAGCCCAGCTCTTCAGGTGGGGGTGCCTGCAAGGGTTGCAAACACCGGTGGGGTAAAGCGCGTGTTAGAGCACAAAGCTCTGGTAGTCCCCGAGTCGGTCCAAGTGGTCCCAAGACACACAAAGACAGAGGAGGTCACAAATGCATATATGCTTTATTACCTTACAGAGATCTTGTGGAGCTAGCTCCCAGAGGAGTACAATACCGTGGGTTTTATAGTACAGTCTACAGAAAAGGGGTAAGGCAGGCACAGAGCCAATCATAATTCAGGGTCGGGGGCTGTATACCTTATATGGCTGGTCACCTCACCTGGGTCAGGGAAGGGTCATTTCCTAATATGGTGCTTCTGGGCCCATGTGACTGACCTGGAGATGGTGAGGACAGGTGAGATGTGACTACCCTGGGTCCCTGAAATGGTGTCTCAGGACCCAAAATGGAGTCTGCTGACTCATGCCCCTTCAATCCCCCCTTTCACGGGGCCTCCACATAGGAGGTCCCGTGACCTAGGGAGGGCAGTTCGAGGAAGGGGGTGCCCTGTTGTCCGTTGGCATGGGTGAGGTGCCTAAGTCTATGGTGGTGAGAGTGTTGAGGGCTCGTGCCCCTCCGCAAAGTGCTGACCATCTCCCGAAAGAGACCACAGCAGCACTGGAGGAGGCATAAGCCACCCACCAGGAAAAATACAATGCCAAGGAAAGAAAAGAGCAAGGTGCGGAGCCAAGCGGTGGACGGCAGCCAGGAAGTGAGCCAGTCCCACCAGTGTTGTTCGATGTGCTCAGTTAGACCTTGCTCCACTCTGCGGAGGTCCTTCAGGCTTGCTTTAACAGCCTGGGAATTATCAGAGAGATTGAAACAACACAGCCCCTGAAATTCATGGCATCCATGTCCAGTCTTAAGGAGTAAATAGTCCAGAGCGAGACAGTTCTGTAGTACCACCTGGCGGAGCTGGGCTTGTTCATCGTTAAGGGCAGCAATCATGTGTGAGGTTAGATTAACAGATTTATCTAAGGCACATGTAATCTTTTGTCTATAAAGGGAACAGTTAAGGCCAAAAAGGGAGGGGG
>ML682025.1:30483738-30528327 GCA_007922195.1 Podocnemis expansa | reverse complement strand
TGGTGTCTCAGGACCCAAAATGGAGTCTGCTGACTCATGCCCCTTCACGCGGCTGGGCGCTTTACCCTGCCGGTGTCTGCAGAGGGCTGCAGGCACCAGCGGAGTCAGGCGCGGGGCTGCGCCTCACTCTGCAGGGGACTGCAGGCACCGCGCCTCACCTGGAGGGTGCCTGCAGTCCCCTGCAGGCACCCGCCAGGAGAGGCGCAGTGGGGCGCCTCACCCCGGGGGCTTTAAAGCCCCGGCTGCCCCCAAACCTGGTGGCGTGGGCCCCGGCACGCGGCTGGAGCCCACTGCTGCCGGGGCTGGAGTGAGCGCCAGCCCGGAATCCCCGGCACAGCCGCTCCTGCTGGGGGCGCCGGGGAGTCCGGGGGTGTGGCTGGGCGATGCCCTGGCCACGCCCCCGGCAGAAGCAGGGGCACCGGCGATTCCGGGCCGGCGCTCACTCCGGCCCTGGCAGCAGCGGGCTCCAGCCGCGTGTTGGGGCCTGCGCCGCCAGGTTTGGGGGCAGCCAGGGCTTTAAAGCCCCTGGGGTGAGGCACCGCGCTGCGCCTCTCCTGGCGGGTGCCTGCAGGGGACTGCAGGCACCCTCCAGGTGAGGCACCGACGGAGTGAGGCGCAGCCCCGCGCCTGACTCCGCGGGTGCCTGCAGCCCTCTGCAGGCACCCAAGCGGTGCAGCGCCCCTCTGCACTGCACCCTGTGAGTGCCTGCAGTCCCCTCCCCAAGCAAAATAGAAGGTCCACACTGTGGACCTGCTATTTCGCTCCCTTATTTCGAGAATAAAGTTTTTGTCCTTCGAAATAAGGTGTTTCGAAACGTCTTGTTTCGAAACAAGCCTGCCCTGTGTGAACATAGCCAGAGAGAACATTGTTAGGAACCTAAGTCCCGTTGTCCTGAAAGTAATTTTTGAAAATGGGATTAGTCTCAGTCTACAATAGAAAAGTTTTGCTGACACAACTACACTGGTAAAACCTTGCTTGAGCAAATGCAGTTATTCCACCAGAAAAAGTGTGCTTTTGCTCTAGTATAGCTTATTTTAATTAGGTAAGCAAAATAAGGCCTTGTCTAAAAAGGATTGCCACAGTATAATCATACCAGCAAATCCTCCTAAGGTCACAGACACAGCTTATACCAGTTTTCCAAACAAAATAAGCTATATTGGGTTTCAAAAAAGAACTAGATAAGTTAATGGAGGATAAGTCCATCAATGGCTATTACTTCATTTTCTTCGAAGCACCTTACATTGGCCACTATCAGAAGACAGGATATTGGGTTAAATGGATTATTGTTTGACCCAGCATGGTCATTCTTATACTGACAAATGCATTTTTTTATATATATAAAATAGCTCTGTATCAGTGAGAGGGTTTATACTGGCATAGTTATATCAGTAAAAAATCACGCCCCTAATCAATATCACGATCCCTCAGTAAAAGTTTGTATTGTAGACAGGAGTATCGTTGCCCTGGGAAAAGACCTGGGGCTTGGGCCCTGCCCCCTGGCCCCGATCTGGAGTCGGGACCCCAGACTCCTGCCATTGCCAGCCCGGCCCCCAATTTCCGGTCCGGGATGGGGCCAGGTGAGGCAGTACCTGCTGCGAGCACCCACCCCAGATCCTGGGCTGGGGGAGGCAGGCTCCACTGCAGCCGGGCCAGCCCCAGATATCTGTCCGGGGATGGAGCTGGGAGAGGCAGGGGGCTCACCAGACATTTGGGCCACATGCCCCCTGTGCCAGACACCAGCGAGGCCCCTGATTGTAGACCTGGCCTAAGCTGTACTAGCAAAAACACTTTTGCTGGTGTAGCAATGTCTTCATAAGGGCCCAGTCTATAGTACAAACTTTTGCCGACATAGCTGTGTTGGTTAAGGGTGTGATGATATGTGATCTCCAAATGATGTAACTGTCAGAAAAAGCCACTAGTAAAGATGGTTTTGCTGGTATAGCTTATTTTGGGGTGCAGGGGTGGGGAGTTAAAGAGGGGACTGAAATAGTTACACTGAAAAAGTGCAGTTTTGCCAGTAAAAGCTGTATTTGTACTAAGGAGCTGAAATTTTCAAAGAATAAGTTAGAAAAATTAATTAGAGATCTAATAATGTTTTGGTTTGGGTTATTTTTAAACTCCTTCCTTTTTTTTTTAAATAAAGTAAAGGAAATGTAATTTGGAACAAAGGTCTAAACTCAAATAGGGACTTCCATTCACAAAACCTAAAAAGAAAAGGCAGTAGTAGTGGTGGTGTGCCATTGGGTAGGCTACTCCCTTGAGTGGCGGGGAACCATGTTTGGCTCTGGGCTGGAGCAAGGATTTGAACCTCCCCCATTCCAAATGAGAGTCTTAATCACCAGGCTTTTGAGTATTCTGGGGTGGCCTCCCCCACTTCCTTATGTTGAAGCTGCTCGATTTTGTGTTAAATGATCATTGGGCCAGAGAGAGAAAAAACAGGAGAATGACACTACCTTGTTGACTAGAGCACTCACAGGGGTGGGCGTGGGATACAATGAACACAGTCCCTGCTTTGGTGAATATTTAATGATTTATGCAAGGTGGAATGGGTTCAGATGGTGAGATTGAGAGACCTTCCCTCCAAGAATAGCCTTTGATGGCTTGTTCACTTCCTCCTCACAAGAGCAAGGAGACCTCTGGGTTCAAGTCTCTGGGGAGATTCAAACATGAGCATCCTGCTTCCCCAGTGAGTGCTCTGAAGATCACTGGGCTCGTGTGTATGGGGGTCACTATGATAGGTGCGTGAATGACATCTAAATGTAGACACCAGGTGTCACAATCCTCTTGTGAATTTAGCACAAAAAAAAAAAGGTTTCATTTTGACATTTTGGAGGGATTTTTTTTTTAAACCAAAACAATTGGCAGATATCAACACACACGGGCGTCACTGGCGCTGGGCACATGGGGCCCATGCCTAAATCCTGGCACCAGTGCCTCGGGTCCTGCGGGGCCCTGCCTCTCCCGGTCTCCGGCTCAATTGGACCGGAGATCTGGGGCCCAGCCACCCACGGCAGCGGCGGCCACTGCATCCCTGTCCCCAGCCAGGGATCCGTGGCCCAACCACCTGCAGCAGCAGCAGCCACTCCCAGCCCTATCCCCGGCCAAGGGTGTGGCCTGCGGCCAGGAGGCATGGCCTGGGCCAGTGCCCCAGTTCCTTCCCCGGGGCAGCAACGCTCCTGTCAACACATAATTGCAAAATGTTTTGGTGTACCTGAATCTTCATTCTTTGGTTACAAAAACATATTTAGGTCAAAACACTTTATACACTTCAAGTTACATCACTTCACATCCCTGACCAACATATCTATGGCCGCTTACCCAATCATGTAGAAATAGTGCTGCAGCTGTTCAGGTGTAGCGTAAATGCTTCCTACATCAACAAGGTTTTTTTTCTGTCTAGGTAATTCACCTCTCCAAGAGGCAGTAGTTAGACTCTATATCGGAATTAGATCAACCTATGGTGGTCAGGTTGCAAAATGTTTTACAGCCCTGAGTCACATAGTTAAGTTGACCTAAATTTTAGCTGTAAACTAGGCCCTTGCCTTAGTTACTGAGGTACTGAGGTACCTAACTCTGGTTGAAACTGATGACAGTTAGGCTTCTAGATACCTTTGAGGATCTGGCCCTTAGGCATTCTTGAAACATTTAACCTTTGTCTTTAACTGTCTAAAAAGGAATTTTCTGGTGTTGATTAGCATTTTGGTAGTGCAGCTGTTTAGACTTTTCTTTCCAAAATATCACACACAGAGCAGCCATAATTTTCATATATGACAGCAAAGTATATTGTGATATTCTACATGGTCATTGCTTTGTATAAAATAATTAAGTAAGGTCTGGATCCTGCACATACTGAAGTAAATGAGTAAATTTACACATTTAAATAGTTTCATTGAATTTATGGGGAGTGACTGCTCAGGATTTGCAAGCTTGTGGTCTGTGGCCTGATTACAGTAGGAAGTTATGCCGGTATAACTAGCTTACTTAAGAATGTGAAAAATCCACATCCCTTGAGCAGTGCAATTAAAGCAACCTAATCATCACTGTGCCCAGCATGGTGTTGATGGAGTTCTCCTTCGAGCGCTGCTCACATCATTCAGTTACAGGTGTCTACGTGCCACAGCGCACTGTAGCTCGGAAAGTCTTTAGCGTTAGCCTGTCAGGTCAGGGCACACGGCCAACGCCCCCTGCACGCCGCAACTGCGACTATATAGGTGACTGTGACCCTGACCCTCCCAGTTCCTTTTCCGCCATCAGCGCCAGTTTGGATCAGCGTTACTTTGCTAAATGCAAGTGCCTGTCTTTCACACGAAACTCGAAATACCAGGTTTCAAGCCGTGTTTAGGATGCTGCAAAGCTTTTCTGATGGACGACCTGCACGAGAAATGTCTCGCTTGCCTGGGTAAGTCCCACCTCACGGTGGAGTGCTCCATTTGCCGATACTTCAAGCGAAGGACTCAGCTGGAAAGACAGCACCATCTCCTCTCGATTTCAGGGAGTGGAGCTAGTCCGCCCGAAGGTGGCTGAGCCACCAGCGCTCCATCAGACCCTTGATTGGCCCAGGCTCAATATCCCTGCTGATCACCAGTACCAGGCTCAAAATCTCGGCCCGCTACAGTACCACCTCAGCACCGACCTTGCCAGTCACCGGGTAGCCTCTCAGCTGCCCCGAGCATGGCACCAGCACAGGCATCCCCGCCGACCCATCAAGGGCATTCAAACCCGGCTTTGGTGCAGAAAACGAAGAAGTGGACCAAAGCAGCACCGTTCCCTTTGCCACCACTGGTCACAGTACCGCCCCTTGCCGTACCACTGCCAAGCCCAATACCGCCATCAAGCCCAGTACCACTGGACCCAGCACTGTCGCCAACATCGCCGCTTCTGGTGCCATCACTTCTGGTACCATTGGACTCGGCACCGGTAACAGCCACGCCAGTACCGGCACTGTCACGCACCTCTTCACACTTCTCCAACCCGGTACCGTCAACTAGCCCAACACCGGGTCCAAGTACTCCAGCTCCACCCCATCGCTCTTCCGAAGAGCTCTCAGTACTGGACTACTGGATATCGGGGGGGAGGTCATCCAGAAGGTCCTCTGAGGGCCTCCTTCCTTCCCCCCCAGGAGGAGCGTTCGAGAAACTGGCTTCGAAAGAGCTCTGTGTCACCGAGCTCGAGGGGGATACACCCTTCTGGAGAGATTTCTGCTCCTCCCATGGCTTCTATGCTGCCAATGAGGTCACCACACAACGAGTGGACCTTCAACTGGCTGAATGCAATGGCAGATGATGCCTCCTTCCTTTATGCTCAATCGCTGGTGCCGGAGTCCTTGGTTTTCTCCGATGACGAGCCAGACCCTGATTCTACTCAACATAGCAGATCAAGGGCTCAATCATCTTCGTCACCTGATGAGCGCCTAATTGACATGTCTGCCAACCACGAGGGAGATTGCCACGTTGAGCAGGACCTCCTCGGCCGCATGGCAGCAAATCTGAAGCTGAAGCTGGGGGTGATGCAAGAGGAAGATGATTCCCTCTTTGACGCGTGCCATAGAGCCCCTCCGACTAAGGTCACGATTCCCCTACACTCCGGGGTGTTTCATATTGTCCAAGAATGCTGGCAAATGCCTTCTTCGATTCCTCCAGTGTCCGAAGTGGTGTACAAGAAATATTTATGTCTCCCCGGAAGGATTCCCCTTCCTATTCCACCATCCTGCCCCAGGATCTCTGGTGGTCGATGCGGTCAACAAAAGGGAGAGACAGGGCCAGCCGAGCTCCACACCCAAGAACAGAGAGGCTAGGAAGCTTGACCTTTTAGGCAGGAAAGTTTACTCTTCTGTCGCCCTCCAGCTGCGTATTTCAAATCACTCAGCCCTGATGACGTGCTACATCTTCAACTTGTGGGAGGCCATGTGAAATCTCTGCTTGGCCATCTCCGAGGAGCACCTTGAGAGACTTCGAGGCAATGCTGGATGAAGGAGAAAGGGCATCCAGGGATGCACTTGTGGCAACCTGGGATGCAGTAGATACAGTGGCATGCACAATCGCATCCGCAGTTGTTATACACCACTTGGCCTGGCTCCAAAACTCCAGCCTTTCCATGCAGATGCAGCACATTGTTCAGGACCTCCCCTTTGAAGGTCCCAACCTCTTTGCATCTTCCACAGACGCAAAGCTGCATGGTGTGAAGGACTCGAGGGCTACGCTCCGATCCCTCAGAATTTACACTCCTCAACCCGTTAGGTGCTCCTTGAGGTCGCATCAGCAGCTATAGCAACTGAAACAGCAGCTGCAACTGCAGACCCAGTTCCTGAGATCCTTCCAGTTTCCCCAGTGCCATCTTGGAGACCTGGACAAAGACAAGAGCCAATCAGGTAAAGGGGGTAAGCTGAGCGCCTCATAGTCTGAATGGCGCGGACAGGGATCGGACCGCTCTTCGGGCCGCACGCAGCGTTTTTGACGATCCCTCAGAGGGCAGTGCTCCAGAACCCCCGTTCTCCCCCCAACGCCTCCACTATTTCGCCCCATGGTGGATCCATGTCACGTTGGACCAGTGGGTCCTCGACACAGTGAGTGAGGATACCACATCCACTTCCTTTCAATCCCTTGGGACAGGAAACTGCCCCCTCGCATAATATCAGAAAACCCAGAATTGCTGGGCAGGCTCGAGGTCAAATGCCAGAAGCTACTCTCCCTCGGAGCCATAGAAAAGATTCCCAAAAGGGAGCGCGGCAAAGGGTTCTATTCCCGCTACTTCCTGGTCCCCAAATCCAACAGGGACCTACGACCTATTCTAGACCTCAGAGCACTCAACAAGCACATAAAGAGAATAAAGTTCCGTGTTGTTTGCCTGCCCCAGACTTTCCCCTCCCTGTCCCCGGGAGACTGGTTCGCAGCCCTCAACCTAAAAGACGCTTACTTCCACATAGCCATCTGACCCCACCACAGATGTTTTCTCAGGTTCGTGGTGGCATGACACCACTACCAGTTCACTGCTCTCCCCTTTGGGTTATCACTAGCTCCCACGGTGTTCACAAAGTACATGGCATCGGTCACAGCCTTCCTACGCAGGAGGGGTATAAGAATCAACCCCTACCTAGATGATTGGCTCATAGTGGGCAAGTCAAGTCGACAGGTGCAAAACCATGTCGACCTGGTAGTGAATCTGTGTGAGTTCCTGGGCTTCCACATAAACTTAGAGAAGTCCAAGCTTTGCCCCACTCAGGACATAGAATTCATTGGAGCATGTTTAAATGCCTGACAGGGCACCACGTCCTTGCCCCTGTCAAGATTTCGGTCCATCTGCACCATCATCATGGAGCTACAGGCACCCGGGATGACCACAGCGTGCCAGTGCATGCAGCTCTTGGGACACATGGCAGCAGCCACCTCAGTAATCCAAACAGCCTGCCTGCGGATGAGACCGTTCCAACTCTGGTTCGCCACGAGCTTCCGACCAGGGAGAGACCATCTGGACATGGTACTCTCAGTTCCCCAATATGCCCTGGAGTACCTCCAAATCTGGAAGGACCCTGACTTCGCAATGGGGGGAATCCCATTCAGGGAGTTCAAGCCCTCAATGACCCTGATAACAGATGCATCCGACTCGGGCTGGGGAGCCCACGTGTCCGGGGGCCTCTCCATGCAGGGTGTTTGGAACCCTGAGGACAGACTCCTCCACATAAATGTGAAGGAGCTCCGGGCTATCAGGCTGGCCTGCATGACCTTCCTCAACCAGATCTGAGGCAAGGTGGTCCAGGTCCTCTCAGACAGTACAGCGGCCATGTTCTACACAAACCGTCAAGGGGGAGTCCGCTCCTTGGCTCTGTGCAAGGAGGCAACCAAGCTTTGGCAGTTAGCAATAGATCATCACTTCATGCCGACTGCCTCCCACCTGCCCGAGGTAGACAACGGCCTAGAGGACTCACTCAGCAGGAAACCCCTTGCAAATCATGAATGGTCCCTCCACAACAAGGTTTTCTCCCTGCTGACAAACAGATGGGGAACCTGACAGGTCGACCTGTTCGCCACAGAGAAAAATCGCAAATGTCCCTGGTTCTGCTCCCTTCGGGGTTGGGAGGAGGGTTCTCTCAGTGATGCCTTCCTCCTCAGTTGGTTAGGGACCCTAATGTATGCCTTCGCTCCAATTCCCTTGATCCACAGGGTGCTACTGAAGGTCCTCGCGGATGAGGCACACATCATTCTGATAGCCCCAAACTGGCCCAGATGACACTGGCTTCCACTCCTAGAGGATATGTCCGTGAGGACCCCGCTCCGCCTCCCACGGTGGGTGGACCTCCTGACACAGGACTTGGGTGGCCTCCAGCACCTGACAGCCTGGATGCTCTCTGGCTCAGCGAGCAAGCGAGGTGCTGCTCGGATAGGGTTAAAAAGGTCCTGGTTGGTAGCAGGAAACCCTCCACTAGGTCCACCTACATGGCAAAATGGAATCACTTTTCCACTTGGTGCTGTGACAAAGACATAGACCCTACCTCTGCACCAATTCAGGCAACTTTAGACTACCTTCCTGATTTAAGAGAGAAAGGCCTATCCCTGTCCTCACTGAAAGTCCACTTGGCGGTGTCAATGGAGGTGGCAGACATAATGGCCCCCCCGCCCCCCCCGCCCCAACATAGCCCTCTTGATATGGAACTCATGGGGAGGAGTGTTAAGTATCAATCTCCCCTGATGGGTCTTATCTCTGGGCTATCCAGCTCAAGGGGAAGAGTGTTAAGGATTGATCTCCTCTGATGGGCCTCAATTTCCTGTGTGAGTTTCTACCTCCCTAGCCTTGTGTCATCAAAGGGGGGAGTGAGTTTCTATCCCCCTGAACAGTTTCTCTGCACCCCTGTCACCACGAAGGAGGGATCATTGTCCGGGGTCCCAGTTTTATCATTGGTCCTGACCTGCACCTCACTTCCAATTGGCTATTTTATACTCTGGCCGTGCAGTACACTATTTAAGCCCCTGCCTCGGCTGGCTCGAGTGTTCTCCCACCCTCGAATGCTAAATGGCACGTCATGAACTGGTCGGACTGATCCTCCGACCAAGACAGGGAGCTCCCACCCGCAAGATTTTTGGGTGTACTCGAATTGCAGGCCGAATGATTACGTACTGGGATGCTGCAGCTGGTCTGCCTCCTCGCTTTGGGTTCCACTACGGTGCTAAGACAGGTATTATAAACTGATACAGTTATTCTACCTGTCTCGATTTGGTTCTTTCTTCCCTTTTTCTTTTCTCTGTAATACCATTTATGCATTGTTTATAAGTGTAGTTTTTTTCCATTTAGGCACTGTTTATAAGTATAGCTTTTTCCCATTTATGCATTGTCTATAAGTGTAGTTTTTTTCCCATTTATGCATTATTTATAAGTGTGGTTTTTGTTTGTACCTTGTATAGTACTTTTACTATATAGCTGTTTATTATCCCACTTGTATCTTGCATAGTCTTTTTCACTGTGTAGCTGTTTACTCCCCCCCCGCAGGCATTTTTGTTGCTATTTCATTGTATGCCTTTATGAGACCACTATAAAATTTTTTCTATTAAAACTGGTGTCCGTCTCCCTTGGTGGGTGTCGCGAACCCCGGGGTTCAACAGGCGGCAATTTTAGCCTTTCACCAAAAAGTAGATGGGGCTCCACTCTTTTCACACCCCATCTCTCATAGATTCCTAAAGGGGGTGGAAAAGCTTTTTCCCCACCCTCGTAAACCCACCCCTCAGTTGGATTTGAACGTTGTGCTATGGACTCTAACAGAGCCGCCCTATGAGCCCTTGGACTCAGCCATCTTGCTCTTACTGTCCTGGAAGGTGGCTTTCCTGGTAGTGATCACCGTGGCCAGAAGGGTCTCAGAATTACAAGCCCTGTCCTCTGAATCTCCATATACAGTTTTGTTCCCAGACAAGGTGGTCCTTCGTCACCACCCCTCATTCTTGCCCAAGGTTGCCACCCCCTTCAACATGAATCAAGAAATTTGCCTGCTGGTTTTCTATCCTGACCCTCAGGTGACAGAAAACCAGAGATGGTGGCACACGCTGGATGTCAGGAGAGCGCTCTTACTTTATATCAAGCGCACACAATCTTTCCGCAAGACCTCCCAATTGTTTGTGGCAGTCGCTGAACGCATGAGAGGCTCCCCAGTATCCTCTCAGCGCATCTCCAAATGGATTGTGAACTGCATTAAAGACTGCTACGGAAGGTCAAACATGCCTCTTCCAGAGACTGTGAGAGCCCACTCTACCAGAGCTCAGGCGTCTTCCATGGCCTTCCTCGCTAGGGTCCCGATCCAAGAGATCTGCAGGGCCGCTACGTGGTTGTTGATACATACCTTCATGACGCACTACACCATTGCCCAGCAGGCTAGAGATGATGCCGCCGTGGGCAGAGCCGGACTCAGTGTGTAGACTGTAACTCCTCCCACCGTCCTTGGGTACGGCTAGCAGTCACCTGTAACTGAATGATGTGAGCAGTGCTTGAAGGAGAACGGTTGGTTACTTACCAGTAACCGTCCTTTGAGATGGGCTGCTCACATACATGCAGGTCCTTCCCACCGTCCCCACTAATGGAGTTGGCAAAGTTATATGGGACTGGGAGGGTCAGGGTCACGGCTACCTATATAGCCACGGTCACGGCGTGCAAGGGGCGTTGGCCATGACTGACCTGACAGGCTAACGCTAAAGACTTTCCGAGCTACTGTGCGCTGTGGCACGTAGACACCTGTAACTGAATGTATGTGAGCAGCCCACCTTGAAGAAGGACGGTTACTGGTAAGTAACCAAGCGTTCTGTTGACTAGCTACTGCCTCTCAGGGATCTGGATTACTCCCTCACTGTTGTAGGTGGGGCATCATTGCTGAAGCATTATAGCAGCACAGCTGCATTGGATCCACTGTAGTGGTTTATATGTAGACAAGTGCAACCAGTCTGTGAGATAGGGAAGTTGTTTCCTAGGACCATTTTTTCAGAGATAAACAAATAGGGGCCTAATTTCTGAAAATAAGGCTCGTAAAAACATTTGAGGATTTGGGCCAGGGAGTTTGTATATTTGCTACATAGTTACTCACACATGCCAAGTGGGCAGTGGCACATTAATATGGAGGTTTAATTAATTTAATACTTATGTACATCTTTGAAATCTGTGGCTGAGACACACTAGAGAGAGCTGAGATTATTACAATGTGTTTATAAAGCTAACAATCCAGTGCTATGTATTTGTTTTTCTGTTAATCCCTTTTACATATCTTTACAATTAGTACATAATAAATAGTATTTCTAATGAGTGAAAATAAGGGAATATTTCAAATCAGAGGCATTCTCAGCCTTGCAAAGTATAAGAACTCTGGCAGTAAACAGACATTTTTCAAAGCAATTTTAACAAACCTGCTAATTGGTTTTTAGAGGTGCCAATGAGAGGTGAGTCGGTCACTACCATACTAGCTATTTTCCCATATAAAAAAAGATAAAAATTGTAGTGATGGATAACAATCTTCTTTTGTCTGCAGTTATGTGCTGTTTATTTTGTAAAAGCCATTGATTTTATTTATTTCTTGATAAAAAATGTATTTAAACTTCAAAAAACAAAAAGGCCTCGGAACACCTTCTTTTACAAAGGGGCCTTGAGAATGGGATATGGCTCATGAACTTGAACTCACTCCTACCACACATCAAATTGCTGAAGATAGGAAACTGCTCAGCATCTTATGCATATAAGCATGATATCTTACATTTTTCTATGTTTCTTATAGTCTAAGATAGTTAGCTACTGTGACATCAGTGACTCTGTAAGCCAGTAAAGGTAGCTGTTATGTGAGTCAAGAGTAGCTCTACACTTTTTCATTAGCACCTGTTTTATGAAGTGCTGGGCATCTATGAGTTATTGGGGTGGGGTGGAGTTTGTTTATGTTACTTGGCTGGAGTAACCAATGAAAGTGGGGGGAAAAGTTGCTGGAAATAGTTACTTAAATGAACATCATGTTAATTAAAGTTAATTGTGTTTTAAGGAAGATACTCAGATGTTATATTTTAGGCCAGCAGTCTTTTTTCATTAGTATTTTGTAAACTCTTCCATTGTCTTATGGGTCTCTTCATATTTATATATAAATAACTGTAACTATGAACCTCTTATGCGACTTGTGCTGAAAAACCAATAAGGGAAATTGGTTAGCTTATCAAGCAAGGATTCCTGTGGCACTTTTAAAGACTAACAAATTTATTTATTGCATAAGGTTTCATGGGCATAATCCCACATCCTCTGCTGCATGAAATGGAAACATGCATGTGTACATATACCTGACATATTGCAGTTTACATTTCATGCATCAGAGAGCATAGGATTATGACTGTAAAACCTTACAGGATAAACAAATTTGTTAGTCTTTAAAAGTTCTATAGTACCCCTTGTTTGTTTTGTTGAAGCAGACTAACATGACTACCCCTCTGGAACTGGTTAGCTTCCTTCTCAATAACAAACCCTAGAGTGAGTGTGAGTGTGTATGTGTGCAGATACCTACACAATGCATCACATACCAGGTGGGAGCCATGATGAGCTATTTACATCATTGAATCTGTAGTGAGGAATAATAAAAGGCTCATAAAGTACATGGAAATTGAGTGAAAATGTATATTCCATGTCTAATATTGCTGTGTTCACAGCTCCCTCAACTGTGAAAAGCTGGTCTTTTAGATATGCTTTCCAAGTGATGCAGGGAACATCATCTTTCTGGGTACTTTATTTGTAGCTGCATGGGGAGCTAGGGGTTTGTAAAACTAATTACAGGGAGGAAGTGCCAATGATGTGCAAGTATCCAAAGATATGTAAGTGCCATAGAGGAAAGAGATGTCTTCAAGATACTTCAGGGAAGAAAGTATGGGAAATAACAAGAAATTAGATAAAGGTAAAACTTGACTGAATACCAGCAAATCCATCTTTGAGGTGAAGGGTATAAGTGTCCTCAGTGGTAATGCGACTATGTGGTGCTTCAGCAGATCTAGTGAGGCTAAGGCACCAGGTAGGTGGAAGTTTGATGGATGTATGTGGTGTGGTCATGATTTTGGGGTGGTTTTGTTTTCTTTGTCTTTGTCTGTGGGCTAGGTACAGAAAAAGATCTCAGCAAATACTTTCGACGTGATCCATGCAAGCATGGCTGAAGCAACTTTGTCCCAAGAGAAGGAGTCTAGCCCCCTTGGTACATGGAACAAGATGGCAAGTGATAAGTATGGGCTGTGTATGGTAGAAATACTGGCAGTGTTTCCTACAGCATGGCTCGTGGTTAGGTTGTCCATTTTAATAAGAGTGGGCTGAGGAAAAGGTACTGTGCAGTCATGCATTGGCTAGTGCAGTTGTAAGCGGGGGATGGACCCGCTCTTGTGGGGAACTTCCCAGACTTTGTATACCACCCCGGTGAAGGTGGGTAGCAAAAGGATCTGAGTCCCTGCTCCCACTTCCTTTACCCCAAGGCCTGCCTGACCTCAAAGGCTCACCTCTCAATCTCCTGTTTGGGAGAAGTCTCTGTAACCCCGACAAGGCTGGGCCCCAGGATTTCTGGGGGCTCGACCCCCCACTCTTATCGTGGTCTCTCAGGACAGGGCTAGGGTGTCCCCACTCCGGGGTGCTGACCACACTTACCACTCCTCTGGCCCACCACTTACTATATACACTATATACAATTTATTTAAGCATACAGAAATAAAATGAATAACCCAATAAGAAAATAGAAAAAAGTGGAAAAGGGTGAACAGTAAACCCCCAGCACCGCCACCTGGCGTGGGAGCACTACAAACAGAGTCTCTGGGACCTGAGGAACAGTCTCACAGTCTGTCCTCCACGTTGCAAGCCCTCTGCCCAGGCCTGGCTGTGACTGGATGACCCAGGGGGTCAGATGCAGGCTCCGCCTGTGGCCACACATCCCCAAGCTCCAGGGGCGGTGCCCTTCTTCCCAGCATCAGCCCCCCTTCACTGTTCCCCAGCTGCTCACCACACCCAGCTCCAGATGGGTGCAACTCCGGCTCCCAGCTGCTGCTCAGGTTCTGTGTGGCTCCTCTGGTCCTCCTGCTGTGGGACTGCACAGATGAGCTCAGCACCTTGGGCTCCTTCTCTGGCCTCCTGCCCCAGCTTCAGGCACTTCTGGCTCTGTCACTGCCTCCAGCTCTGCTCAGCTCCACTTGGCTTTCTGCTGGTCCAGCTGCTGTGGGTCTCCTCTGCAGACATCAGCTCAGCCTGGCCTCCCTTCCTGGGTCCTCTGGCTCCCAGCTGCTGGCTGCTTAGTGCTTCCTCCTTAGCTCGGCCCCACACACACTCACACACTGGCTTGCCCAGGCATGTCCAGCCTGCAGTTTCAGCTCAGGGGCGGGGGAGCATTTTCAATCAGGCCATCCTGGGACACTGGCCTCTCCCACTGGCCCTGGGGCTGTCTGTTTCAGAGTCCTGCTTCCAGGTGGGAGTGGCCAATCAAAAGGCCTATTCAGTCTCAGTAAGGGGCTATCAGTCCCCTTACACAGTGATATTCTGGCTGAGACTCAGCAGCTGGACGTGCCTCTTTAATGTGTCTCCTGTGGCTGTTTGCAGCCCATAATATTAAAAAACTATGATTTAATTGTTAACCAGTTAAGATGCTTTCACTGTTATTAACTTGTAGACGACTTGGTCAGTCATTTTGCTGTGAGAAAATATATTGTACAAATATAAATGAATCAACAAATTCATGTTTCTATGCCTCTTTTGGGTAATGTTGATTTCTAATTTGGCTCTTGAACCATTGAAGTCTGAGTATCATTGTGATGCTGCATATGTACACTGTTCTGCCTAGTGGATGGAGTGTCAAATTTGATTGTGCAATGACTGCGGCTAGCACCTCTGCTTAATATGCAGAGGGTCCTGGGTTCAAGCCCTGGGGGGTTGGACTCGATGATCTCACGAGGTCCCTTCCAACCCTATGATTTGATTGATTGATTGACTGTACCCTCTTGAGTCAAAGCCCTTCTACTCTAGCTAACAGCTAATCTTCTCTCATTTGTGTTAGGTCTAGAGTACTGGAGTTTAAAATACTGTTGTTGCCTAATGAGTTGCCCAAAGTAGCTAAACTGCTTACAAAGCGGAGGTGTGGGAAACCCAGCTCCTCCCCAGTTTAAGGATACACACAACTAACTCCAACCAAAACAAGCTCTGCTTCTCTGGACTGATGTGTTATCTTTATTTCCACAAATGTGGATGTGTAGCCACATTTGTGGACATTGATCAACCTCAGTCAGGTTTACCACATAACTGGATGCACCAGTATAAGAGTCCCAGGGAAGCCAATGTATTCAGTAACATCTGCACCTGAAGCTGCTGTTAGAAAATCTGCTTCAGAAAAACTAAGGCCCCCCAGTAGCTGCTGCCCTATGGCAGGAGCGTTCCTGGCTCCAAGAGAGGGTCAGGGCCCAGGTCCAGCCCCCTGCCCCAATCCAGCCCCAGTCGCTGCCACTTGCCAATGGGGACCAGATCCAGCTCTGGGCTGCTTGCCAGCAGTGGCAGGGGCCAGGTCCAGCTCTGGGTCACTTGCTGGCAAGCGGCAGGAGGCTCAAAGCTGAAGCTGGCTCCTGCTGCTTGCTGGCAGCGGCAGGAGCTGGCTTCGGCTCTGGGCCTCCTGCTGCTTGCTGACAGCAGCAGGAGCTGGCTCATGGTCTAGCTCTGAGCTTCCTGCTGCTCGCCTGCAAGTGACGTGGAGCCAGATCTGGCCCCTGCTGTTGTGCTGCCAGCCAGGTGTGGCAGGCAGCCCCAGCCTAGAGCCAGGTTCTGCCACTGCCGGCCAGCCGCAAGCAGCCACAGCCAGATCCGGGTCACGGCCAGGGAGATGCAGGGCCTGTTCCCTGCAGGCCCAAGCACAGCAAAGCCTCTGTCCTGTAGACTTTTGGACAATATGTTTCACTGCCCCCAATGGCTACTGCACCAAAGGCCTCCACTAACAGCCTATGCGTGGAGTAGCACCAGTCCCTGAGTTCTTGACACAGCCTAGGAAGCCAGTGCCTGATATCGAAAAGGTTGAGAAACACTTCACAAAAAAATATAGTTCAGTAAAGAAATTGGTTCTGCAGACTGGAGTCTGTTTCCATGTCCCCATTGACTGCTGATCGTGCTATGAATCTATGGGCTTCCACACTGAAGAATGTTCCCAGAAAGCCAGTGTTTCCTCTATTAATGACAGCTCTTCAACCTAAGCTGCCAATCCAGTAAAACTAGTATCTCAAGCAGCTGCTGCATCTAAGGTTTCTAATAGAAAATGTGCTTCAGTAAATACAGTACCGCTGGTAGCTGACACCATGCAGGTTTCCATACACAAACCAGGAAAAACAGTGTGCCTGGAAGCTGATGCACTCCTATCAGAAGTTTGTTTTGATTGATTCCAAATAACTCTGTACCAAGGAGGATCTGCTGCTGTCCTCAAGCAAAGCAAAGGCATGTTACATGGACATTTTGTGCACTGAATTTCCAGAACTATATGGCCTACCGTTATTTTGTAAGGCTGATGGCTTCTGACTGATGCTGTTGCTAATGAGAAGAGGAATTACTGGGAGCACCTGTGCAGCTGATCAGTGAATGAACTGTAGAAGACCAAGCTCCTGTTCTTGTTCTTGTGAACTCTTGTTCTTAAAGGTTAATCTTACTCCAGTATTGTGACAGACTCTGTCTTGACTGTTTTGTGTCACTATAGGTGCAGTTGCAGAGAATTATACAGTTATTGAATGAGGAGGTCTACTCCACTTATAACTGTTTCTGAAACATATCAGTGCTGAGAGCAAAGATTAGATGCTCTCTTCTGTGATGTTGGTGTGTCAATGATAAAGGGGCAAATGGAACACAAGCATGCACCAGACTCTAGGGCAAGAATTGTACAAAGCTCCTGTCTTAATGGTCTCCTATGTCATTGACCTAGGATATGCTATAGTTAATTCATCCTCTGGGTTTTTTTTTTTTCACTGACAGCCACTAGCTAGTAGTGCAGTGCCTTTTTTTGAAGGGGATGCAGGCCAGAGAGACATTATTTTTTGATCCCTATAGAAATCATCTTTTAATCTCTTGAAACACAAGTTGTTTACATCTGTGCCATGATTATTTGAAAGGTCAACTTACTGACCTCTTTATAGGGACCAAAGTTCAGTGGATGCTGAAGTCTGGGCAAGCAGTCATGGAGAGCTCTATACATCCTCAGGCTTTCAGAAGGTAGAGGATAAATGACTGGTAGATTTGGATTCCGTTACTTTCTCCCAGTCTGGGAAGGCTTCCATGTGTCTGATCTCCTCCATTTCATTATCATAGGAATCTCAAATTTAAATGATTGTCTAGCAGCTGAAGGAAGGGAACCTGTGAGGAGCCTTCTCATAGCAGTAGTTCAAGAGATACGTACAACCAACGTCTTTCCTCCTCCTGTAGCTGTAGGGTGAGGAGATCACTGATCAGCGCAAGTGCAGTTGTCTGTAGCTGGTGAGCTCCTCCTAGGCAAACAAGCAGTGTCTAGTCATCACATTCAAAACACAAGTATTTTTGGGTTACTTACCAGTAACTGTCCTTTTCGAGATAGGCTACTCACATACATTCAGTGTTATGTGTTTACATGGCATAGTGCACGATTGGTCTGAAACTTTTAGCCCTGGCCTGTCAGAGCAGGGTCAGCGACCAACGCCCCCTCTGGCCAATCCTGCGGCCATATATGTGGTCCCGACCCTGATCTTCCCCAGTCCTTTCTGGTCACCAACTCCAAATAGCGGGGATGGTGGGAGGATCCTGAATGTATGGGAGGATCCTGAATGTATGCGAGCAGCCCATCTCAAAGAAGGATGGTTACTGGTAAGTAACCCACCGTTCTTCTTCGACTGCTGCTCAGACACATTCAGTGTTAGGTGTCCTATTAGCCATACCGTGGAGAGTGGGTGGAGTTGGGGTTTTCCACCTTCAGCATGGCTGTCCCCTAAGAGGTGGTCCCAAGGTGTGGCTGGATGCCTGAATAATAGGCCTTATGGCCTATTCAAGGGGATGTACCATAATTCTCAAAAGTCCGGTAGAAAATGGATAAGGGGACCAGAGAGTATTTGCATGTCACCTAGTCTTGAAGGACAGAGATACTCATGTTTGGCTATTCTGAGGCTTTGAACGCCCATAACGCCAGTGGTGGCAGGTGTGTCAGAAAGGGGTAAGGAGGCTTCTCAATTCCCCCAGAGAAAAAACACCACAGTGTACTACAAGTTGGGCCTAATTACTGGCCCGAGCTGATTCTTCTGGAAACCCTCAGAATTGAATGTGGCAAGGCCTTACAGAGGGAGGGCAGGCTGCTGTCTGAGGAGACCAGTGAAAGAAGTGTGCCACCTATTCTGGAGGTGGGGCATAGTTATTTGCTTTGGGCTCCTTGAGCCCAAGTATGGTGATGATCATCAAGGAAGAGGGAGAAGAACTTCAGATTTGGGCTATCCACTGTGAGGTGGATAGTTTATATTATCTCGGAGGTATGGGTTAGGCTTAGGCCTAGCCCCGCCCTGAGCTAGACGGGTCATGGCACTACAACCTATGAACGTTAGCAGGAACAGGACAAGACTGCTGAACAGAACTGCTCTAGTAGGGTGTTCCCAATTGGAGTGGGAGTCACCCAATAGATAACGTGGGAAAGTAAGGGGAAAAAACTAATGGCAACACCAACCTAGAACCCAGAAGGTAGATATGACCTGTTGGTCGCCTTCGCAAGCTGGTGCACTTGTGATCCATGCTGCCTGATTTGCTCAAGGGGTCAGCGACTTCAAGGAATAATATTACTATGGACTCTGAGTTGACCCCTCCCATGGGGGTGGGAGTGACTGTGAACCGGCAGGGGAGGTACCAACTGCAAACGGTGGTCTATGTAAAAAAATCCCAAGCAGCAGGGGAAGAGGGGGTTTCTCTCCCAAAAATCTGTCCTTCCCACTGGGAGTGTAGAAGCGAACCCTTGGGCACTGGGCCCAAGGTCCAGTATAGTGAAAAAAACAAGGAGTAAAGGGAGGCAATAGGCTAGTACCTATGGCCAACCTTCTCGTATGCCCAGGCCCCTCTTGCAAGGTGCACAGAGGAAACTATGAGCTGCATGAAAACTGGAGTCCCTCTGACCTCCATGGTGTGTATACGGGGACTTAAGATGCCCGATGGCCTCCAAGGATTAAAGCATAGAACTCTATAGGGCTGCAAAGGAGTGAGACTCAGGAAGTTGTATAACTCCCCTACTAGCATATAAGGTTTGGACACTGAGGTGTTACAAACCGTATCGCGAGGCTTTCCCTGGCACCTGGGTGGGGATATTTCCTCATGCCAGTCATGCCCTACAGCAGGGGAAGGTGGGGGTGGGGTGGGATTTCTCCCTCAGGTAACTCAGTGTAAAACCTAAGTGCTTCCCTCCTTCTTCTTGCCAGGGTCGAGGAGGTCTGAGAAGGACGTCTGAGAAACCTCCCAACGGGCAGCATCTGGAAAGGTAGAAAGGGAGGGAACCATCAGGGATCCCTTTCACCCACCAATAAGGTGGGGAGGTTATCATCTGCAGAAAAGGCATAAGTTCTTTAGAGGGTTATAGAATAGGTGCCGCATTGTTCACGGACAATGGAGACACAGCAGTCACGTAATGTGATATGCCAAACAAAGAGTTGGGTAGGCATATAAGTTGGGGAGATACCTTTGTAGATTACCCCTGAGAGCAGGGGTGCTGCTCCACTCTTATCTGTGAGAAGAAACTCCCCTTGGAGTCCTGGAACCTTTGCATCTGTCCTGAAGGAACTGTGGGAACTTTAGCAGAAAGGGAGGGAATAGGGGTGCATTGGTCTTGCCCCTTTTACCTCAGTGGATAGATCTTACCAAGAAGTAGAAATAGTAAGGTGGAGTGGTCTGAAAGTTTTACACTAGGAGAGGGATAGGCCTATGACAGAGTCAGTATGAAATCCCTAGTTATGGGTTCAGGAAACAACAAGAGATCTCTGGGAGGCCTTATGAGAAAAAAGGAGGGAAAGAAAAGAAACATGGGTATGATCCCATGGGCACCAATTGACTAGCACCCAAGTACTGCCTGTTCTCCCTTAGAGTAAATATGTTGGTTGAAAAATGGAGAGGGCAAGATCAATCACCGTCCATTGAGGGGATGTCATACCTGAACTATGGAAGGTCACTGGCAAAAAACAATGGTGGGAAACCCACTGGTCCATGAGGAGGTGACGGATGGATGGGTATTTTACCGACACGTACCCTCGCAGTAACTGTGAGGTCAGATAAAAGTGGCCCAGAGGTCTATAGGCGCAGGGTATGAGGCACTCTAAGGCATCCATTGACTGGCAATTGAGGACACATGGGCCCCACCCTGATGACCATGGGGCTGGGATTATGTCTGTCCAGTGAAGGCATTTCCTGTATGTAAAGGCATTCAACATTGCAGTTGAACCAAACTGAATGAATGGGGGGTGGGGGTCTGGATAACATGATGTGTCAAGTGACTAGAGTCACCAGTAATATAAGAGATGGTGAGATGGTGAAGAGTGAGGACACAGGGGCAGACTGAAAACTCCATGAGCCCAAGGGGGTCCTATGAACATTAGGTTAGGAATCCAAGACACCAGCCGATAATGAGGAGGCAATTTGATTTAAGCGCCTGGAGTCAGTCTATAGGCCTAGGCTGTTTGGCTGGCGGGGCAAGGATAGATGAAAAGGGGGGAACTCCTAAGAGCAGGGGTAGAATGCTTGGAATAGACTATATAGCCTGTGGAAGAAGGGTTGTATGAACCCTGGAGTGGTGCTTCCCGCTTGCTAGCTATAGATGTGTTCCGTATAGGGTCCTGACCACTGATTTCTGAGGGAGGCTATTAGGGAAGGGCCCGGAAGCGGTGGCACCAAGAGAGACTTTTCCTGATGACCCTGGCATCCTATGGGGAGTTCTCCCTTGGAGAAGGGGATGTAGGATTCCCGAGGGGTTGATCTTGTTCCCCACAAGGTGCAGAAGGCTTTGCTCAGCGTTCTCTGTGTTGGCATGGGCCGAGAGGGCAAGTAGGCATTTGCGATGGGAGCATACCCAGAGATTGGAGGTCTGATATGGGGTCCCTAGCGCCACTTAACAGGAGGTCTGTTTCCTCCATGAACAATGACCACCCTTCAAAGGGGAGGTCCTGAATATCCCAAAGTGTATTTTGAGGCAGGCCTGCCTCATGTAACCATGCCATGCATCTCATCACAACATCCAAGGTTATTCCCCAACTCACCATATCCGAGGCATCCCATGAAGCTAATAGCAAGTCTCTGGATGCCAACGAGTCCTCCTCTATCAGGGAGTCGTAGTCCTCCCTGTGTTCGTGTGGGAGGAGGTCTCTAAATCTCTTTAGAGACTTCCAGATGTCCAGGGTGTACCTTGCCACCAACACCTGGTGGTTCACAATCTGGAGTTGGAAGGCGGAGGTTGAGTATACCTTCCTGCCTATTAACTCCAAGTGTCTTGACCCTCTGGATCTTGGCATGAGATCCAGGGAGGGTTGGGTCCCATGCCCTAGGGCGGCTTCTATCACCCAGGGGCTTCAGCTCGGGTGGCTAACCAAAAAGGGAAAGTCCCACAGTGGCACCTGGTACTTGTGGCCCGCTACATACAAGACCGGGGGAAGAGAAGCGGGACTTTGCCAGTGAGATCTGGTGAGGTCCTAACCACTAGTGTGTAATGGCACTGCTATTGCCTCTGGGAAGGATATTAACCCCAGGTCGAACAGGGGATCCTGGTCCCCCTGATGGGCTCGACCTCTAGAACTGTGTGCGCAGTGACCCGGCAGAGGAGGTCAAAGTGGGCCATGGTGTCTTCCCTATACGAATCTGGTCTAAGGCCATATCCAGGCTTACAAGCAGGGATGATAAGGTCCCCGCCTCACTGGTACCAAGGGGACTCTGCTGCATGGGAACATCCCACAGGACCGAACACTCATTAGGCTGGTACTGGTAGGGACTTAGTGCCGGCGAACCCTCATAGGCCCGCCTGCCTCTTCAAGCAGGAGTGATCTCGACACTCAGGGAGTGGGACCTCTCTCGGTGCTGTGATGGAGAGCTTGACTCGGCGCCAGAATGTACAGTCAGTGCTGGAAACCTAGAGGCAATACAGTGCCAGAGGAAAGGAGAGTGTGTTTTACGGTGCTTGAGTGTACAGCTTGGGGCAGTGCCGACAGGCCTTTTTGGGGATGTTTCCTCCCTTTGCAGTGCCACAGGGCTGAGAACTGTACTAGGGGACAGCGAGTGGTGCCACTCCAGTGCGGTCCATTTCCTCAGGAGGAAAGCAGGCTTTCCTCTCTTCCTTGGAGGTTTGAGAGGGGAAGGCATTGGCAAAAGCAAGAGGGCCTTTGCTGCCTTGAAAGCCTCTGGAGTGGAAGGGATCTCCACAGTCTCTTTGCCCCGGTACCAAGAAGGACCCAGTCAGGGGGAGCTAGATCAGCGACTGTGCCTCAGCGCCAATTTAGATGCCGATTGAGCCACCTTCTGCTTCCGATCATGGAGAGGAGACAGATTAAATCAGTGTAACACCTTACTGTGGACACCACTGCAGGTTATGTCAAAATAAAGAGATTTTTAGCTCTTAGTCCTGCAAAAGTAAGAGGAAAAGTGGGTATTTTTGTGGCCAAGGTTGGACCTGAGAGGACCAGATTTTATTGTCCCATCATGGCTGGTACAGAAGCCACCAAGCTGGTTAGCTTCCCTGTAAGGTGTGGAATACCACAGCTACAACTCTAGCACCTGCATGTAGGTTAGCAAGTGGGAATTGTTAATGGGACACAGGTGGAATGGGGTGGAGAGGAAACCAGTGTAACAAGGCAATTTGTCAATGCAGTCCTTTTGGCCAAGAACACCCTGGCTATATCCTAGCTGCAACTTGACATATAAGATCTCAAAAATGAATTCTTCTGAGTATAAATTGGTGTTCTTCTTCAAGCGCTGCTTGGATACATTCAGTGTTAGTGATTACATGCCACAGCGCATGATTGGTCAGAAACGTTTAGCCCTAGCCTGTCAGAGTAGGATCTGTGGCCAATGCTCCCTCTATCCACTCCCATGGCTATATATATGGCCCCGACCCTGATCCTCCCCAGTTCCTTTTTCTGTCCTCAGCAATGGTTTCATTGTATGAAAAAGTTTCAGTTGTGCAGCCCTCAGGCTAACATACTCGTTCTCATGCAGCCCTGTACTAGTTCTCATGTGGCCCTTGTGATGATTTGAGTTTGAGCCCCTGCTTTAAGCCTTCCTTTCTGCTGGTTCTGTTCATGACCAAAATAATCCTGTGCCCCTTTCTGGCTGCTTTGAACCAAGCTAATGCTTTTGTTACAGAGACTAAGTAAGACTCTTGCCTCTGGCAGAAAAAAAACATTTGCCTCTCTGCCTTATCTGTAAAATGGAGTAAAAGGGAATTTTCTAATATCACACAGGATGTCTTGCAGAGGTAGAAACAGGACTCAAGTGTCCAGATATTTAGTCCTGCTTAAACAGATCCTTGCTTTAACTCTTGGAGGGGAGTCAGTTGTGAGCTTGTTAGGCACTAGGTTCAATCTCTAGGCCTGCAGTTACCTGAATAAACAAACAAACAAAACATCTAGTTTGAGCTAAAATGCTCATAGCCAAGGATGTTAAGTGGTCTGTGTATCCAATCCGGGTACAGCCTTGTACAACTATCTGCTGCATGATCAATATGGGGGGAAGGAGGGGCTCCCTTCCTTGGCTCCTGTTGATGGTAGGATATAAGAGTATATGAGATATTTATTTTAATGGTAAATTCTAAATTTCCCACTGTGTAAAGAGGCTCAACTGCTATGTGCTGGCCCTCAAAGCAGCATTAGCTGCTTTCTGCTAGTTTAGGAAGTATAGCTATGAGGGAAGGGAAGAGTCTTTCATGTACCCTGCCTTCAGGCTTCCACTTTACTCTTGCATGGATCCTTGCTGACTACCTTCAATCACAATGTGTGCAACAGGCCCCCACCACACCTGACTGGAGCAGAACCACCCTTCCTGCACTGAGTGCTTGCTAAGTGCCAGAAAATCTTGTGCAGATTTGAGAAGCAAAAGGATGCTTTGAATGGGCTCTCAAACCCATTATTATGACTCAACCCACTGAAAATCACCTTCATGTTGACAAGTGACAGTATGAGCTGAGAACTGAAGTGTTGTGGCTGGTACAGTTCCCTGCTCAGGAGAGCCCTCTCTCCCATGTGATACAGCCGTGGATTGCTCCTCTTCTTCTCTCTCAGCTGTGTGGTCTGCATGACTGCTTAAAAAGTCACTTGTAAAAGCAACATCCAGTTTTAACCATATCAGTAAGCTTCTTGCTTGTAACATCCTGCAGCAGGGAATTAGAGAGGCCTGCTTTAGGTTAACAGCAGTGCACCTCTGGTGCCAGGTGCTCAATGGGAACCAAAAGCATGATCCTCTCTACTGCATGGCAGTTAAGTGCTCCACCAGACTCTTAAGAGAGGAATAGTGCCAGTGGGAGAACAGAAAACCTTGTCAAATTATTCTTGGTCAGGATTATACCTCTGGTGGAACTGCTTTTGTTGGTAAGGATTTCCATCTATTGGGCACATAAATGAAAGTGTTCTAACTTCTTAACTGCAGGAGAGGCCTTGCCTCTGATACCTTGAACATCTCTAAAATGCAACTTTTTGGCAGAGTGCTATGGACACCAAATTTTGTATATCTAGTTTGGTCACACTGTAAACTTCTGTTTAGAACTGCCTGTTGATGCTAGTATGTTACAGATATGCTTACAGCAGTGGTTCTCAACCACTATGTTGGGACACACTGCTGTGCCACCACACGCTGGTGAGTGTGTCTCAGACAGCTGGGGAGACAGCTGGATTTGACCTGGCGAGGGAGGGTGGGTTGGTACGTCTCACAGGGTTGGTATACAGCCCACTGTGTGTCACAACCTGCAAAAGGTGGAGAACCACTGGCTTATAGCATCAAACATTACCCCCATCACTAGGTATTACAGGTAAAACACCTCAGGGCATCTACTGGAATCTAATCCATTTATTAAAATACATTATAAAATCAGCCATACAGACCTCAATCATCAGATAAGTGACCAGTTTTCTTTTGTTTTAAATGGATGCTATCTGAATAAAAAAAAGTTTCCTGCTGTGTTACTAACAGTTGAGATCAAACTAAGCTTGTTTGCTTTCTGCCTTTTAGTGCAAGCATGACCCTTTGCATCAGCTGTTCCCAGGCAGCGCTACTAGGTAGAATGTATATATGGCCAGACAGGGGTTAAAGTATAATTTGGGGGCCCCAGAACCCTCTTAAATTTCCAGGCCCCACTCACTCACCCCAGTTACTGCCCCCCAAGTGCCTGTCCCCCCAGCTACTGTCCCCAATATTCCCCCATCCCCCCAAACCCATACCCTGCCCCCAATAGCCAGCCCCAGCACCCACTCCCTTGCCCCCAATATTCCCCCAGCCCCAATACCCTCCCCCAAAATCCACCCCCTGCTCCCAATACCCAGCCCCAGCTCAGGTGCCCTGCAATGAGGACAGAGCCCCCACCCCACACAAACTTCTCACTCCAGAAGGTGAGCACAGCCAGGCTGCCCCAACACTCACCGGCAGCTCTGTGCCGGGGTGGGGGGCGGGGAGAGGGGAATCGCCCCGACACCCCTTCCTGCAGGCTGTACTTTGAGGCTTCTGCCTCTAGCGCAGCCTGCGCATGTGCAGGGGAGCCAGGGCGGCTGACACACCTCCCCCCTCTCTCTGCTCTGCCAGAACATGCTGGGATGGCCTCTTGAGGCATACTATTTTTAGGGGCTCAGCGTTCCAGGGCCCCTTAAAATAGAAAATGGAACCGGAATGCTACATTCCAGGGTCCACTATTTTAAATAGTGGGCCCTGGAACGCAGTGTTCTGGCTCCATTTTCTATTTTTAAAGGGCCCCAGAACACCATTCCAGTGTGTTCCAGCTTACTTTAACCCCTGTGGCCAGGGGATGGGGTTTTGTTTGTAAATTCATTAATCAGTTTGTATAACTGTTCTTTAAGATCTAGTTTACAAAATCTACTTTTTACCCACATACAATCTGAGATCTGTTCTGTCCCTGTTATAGGAAGCAGCAGTTGTCATATCGGATACAACAAAAGCTGTGATACTGACAATATAAAGAATCAGAGGTGCCAGAGGGTTTTTCTTCAAGCCACCTTTTTGGCGCTTCCTTGTAAGGAAGGCCTGAATTTTTGCTTTAGAAATACTAAGAATGGAATGTGTAATCTCTGGTGAGGATGAGTATTTCAGGAAAGTTGTGGTGAAGCCATCTTTTTTTGGAGGATGAGATTTTAACAAACGTTTCTTTATAGCATTCAGTAGGTTTTAGGATTAAAGAGCTTATTACGGGGCATCTCTTTTCTCTCAGCTGCTACAGCCGTTTTGCTTATATCAGAGCAGTTATTTACTCCGGACCAATCTGAGTTTCTCTGTTTTAAATAAAAACAAAATTCAGCCTTACTATAGTGAAGAAGCAGGAGAAGAGCAACCCTTCCCCCCCCCCCATTTGAGTATCTCCAAATATTGGCATTGAAGACTGGTTCTGTTGTGGGTTTGCTTGGGTTTTTTTAATAGGCTGTCAGAACAAGGATTGAGGGGCTAGTCAGTTGGAACATCAGCAAACCAAAATGAGAGTCTTTGGAGCTTTGTGTCTGCAGTGGAATGCTGGCTGGAATTCTGTTCTAGATCTTACATTCTGCTTAGCATTTCATGCTTAGTTTGTTTTGTTTTCTTTAAACACTCAGCCCTTAGTGCCTTTTGCTTTCAGCATATTTTTCAGAAGTACAGAATGAAGAGATGTAACCTAAAAAAAGTACAAATTCAACAGATTTTATCCTACTCTTTGTGTACTAGGGAAAGGGAACATTTTTTCCACAGAAGCAGCTGAGAAATTGCTGTTGTTGGGAATCTCAGGGCCTTCACTCTGCTACAGGAAGCTTTAGCATCACCTCCCCTGAAATACATCCAGCAGTGACCATCAGCAGCCAGTGAATTGTGGACTGACTAGTCACTCACCTAATCTCCAATGGTGAAGGTTAGAAAACAAGAGGACCACATTTTTCCTACTATGCTCTCCAGTGAAAATCCTTTATCTGAGAATTCTTCTTCCTATATGTACCAGAAACAAAGCATGTCCAGAGCAAGCCATTGAGGGGAAAGACAGGTCTGGCCCCATCTTACTCTGGTTAGCTATCCAAGTCCCTAGAGTTTCCTTTCATATCTAGTACTCCCTTCTGCATTTGTTTGGAAGCTGAGGAAACAGGATAGCAGCACAACAGCCTTCCTGGTTGCCAAGTGGTCCATCTTGGTCTCAAAGGCAATGGGGCAGCAGGGATCAGAGACTAAACAAAGATCTCATCTGTTCTGCAACGAGAGTGAGAAAGAGAGCGGTTAACTTGATGACTGTGCCTAGGACAGAGGTCAGCAACCCAAAATAGCAGAAGAGCCATTTCCCTCCACCCTCCCACCACAACCGCATGAGCCCAAGCCAGCCAGCAGCTGTGCCATGGCCCCTAGGGCTAGTGGGGTAGTGTGTGAGCGGCACATACTTCCTCCCTTCGCTGGTGGGGCAGGGCAGCACTGCCCCAGCCAGCTCTCCCTTCCAAGAGTGCCTGGTGGAGAGCTACAGCTTGGTGAGGTGGGGCCCCTGGAATGGCCCGCTCTGCAGAGTTCAGGCCACTTCAAGCCAGCCATTGAGGGCTGATCAGGCGATCCAGGACCTGGGGGCGAGGCGGCCTCTCTTCAGGCCTGGGTCAAATCAGCCTGAACTCCATGGAGGGGCCATTCCAGGGGTCCCACCTCAGCAAGCTGCAGGTCTCCACCAGCCGCTCTTGGGAGGGATGGCCAGCTGGGGGTAGCTGGGGCAGCGCTGCCCTGCCCCACCAGCAGAGGGAGTGATGGAGGGAGTATACACCACTCAAACACCCCCTGGCCAGTGCTACGGGCTGCAGCACGGCCACTGGGCTGCTTCTGGCTCATGTGGTTGTGGTGGGGAGGTGGCGGCAACCCTGGTGACCCTGATTTGGCATCGACGCTGGAGCGAGCCAGGAGTCCCCAAAGCCCACCTGACTCCCAGGAAGAGATTGCCAAGGAGCCAGATGGGGACACTGAGGGAGCCACAGGTGACTCATTGAGCCTGCATTGCCAATCCCCTGCCTAGGCCATGACTGATGTTCTGGCTCTGCAGCAAAGGGTTAATCAGCATTCCACCATTCATAGGTATCAGTGTCCTGTTTTCACCCCCCCAATGAGAGCTCATCCCAACAACTGAATACTTCCATTTTGAGTTTCAGTGGTCAAGTTTGTCATTCAGAAACAGGAAAAGGATAGATTTCTCAAGTGAATAACCCTGCTTATATAATTGAATTTCTGTTAAGTACTTATCTTTATAATGTGCTTTCAGGCTCTTAAACCATCCGCCCCACCCGGAGCAGGGATGCCATGTCTAGATATGAGGCACTCATTCAAATTGACTGGCCAGAGCTATAAGGATAACATGATGCAAGACCCTTTGGATCAAGTACTCCCTTATTTCCCACCATGGGAACAGTCCCTGGAACTGTTCTGCCATGATTCCTGTCACTGGCCTAAGCACCTACAGTTCTTTACTCCAATGGGCAACTCACCCTTCATCCTCAGCAACCAGTGACACCCTCAGCAGCCTGTGAAGTACCTCACTCAGTGCTGGAAGTAACTTGGATGTGAGCTTGCAAATGTCTCTGTGTGTGAAGTTTCAAGTGGGCAGGGAAAGGAATAACTTTCAGGGAGGCATGACCAGAAGCATTTCTGTAATTCAAAAGGGAAAATGTTCCCCACTCAGGCACACTCTCCTCTGACTCAGGTTATAGCTAAATGAGGCCCACAGCCACCCTTATTAGTAAGGGACTATGAGCTGGCAGAACCACCATCAGCCATCCAGTACAGCCCTCTGCATTTTCTCCTGCTCTACCCACACACATGCAGTCTCTACAACTCCCTTAGTAGAGGAACCTCACAACAAAATCTTGGGAGACCCTGCTTTCAAGTACCACACATCCCAGCTCCAAAGCCTCAGAGGGGGCTACTGCCTTTTGGCATATACCTGGTTTGCTCAAGCTCTGGCTCACTAAGTTGAGGGCTTCCTCAGGTAGAGCCTGTACCTCCTCCTGAAACTTTCTGCACCCCTCTGGTGTCAGTTTCCACAGACGTGACTTGCGGTTACCCTCATTGCACACAAAGTGGGTGGTTTTCTCAAAGCTGCTACTGAAGCAGAGGTTGTGACGAATGGTATTTTTCCAGCCATCTGGGGCTGTCTGGAAAAACGGAAAGTGCTGCCTGCATAAAGAGAGTAGAAGGGTACAGAGGTGAGTTCACAAGCATGGCAAGTTTAGAGCACAGGATTGGCTACGCTGGCCCCTTCAGCCATGAATCTGATGTTTCTAGCCCCAACCTCAGTGCACCTGACCATTTGTGGAACATACACAGAAATGAGAGATGCCATCCTGTATCATTACCTTCTGCCACAAAGCATTAGGTTTGACCGGCTGACCCCCGCAGAACAGACCAATGTTAAGTGGCAACAGAGCAGAACCAAAATCTTAGCCCTAGTCTACACTTGGGACTTTTTCAGCAGCAGTCGATAGCCAGTTACACAAGGAATGTAAAATTCCTTGTGTAACTGGCGGTGACATTTTAAGCTGCTGGTACACATCAGGGGAAAGCCGACCACAAATCGCTTGAGGTCAGCTTTCCCCTATGCCCCCAGGCCCCCAGGACTTCTGGGTCAGCGCGACAAGTTCATACTCGCTGCAATCCGCTCCTGGAAGTGCAAACTGATGGCAGCAAACTCACTGCCATCAGTGGACGTACCCTTAAAGTCTGAACATACCTGAACTTGGGTATCTCACACGGTAACAGAAGGAAAGCAAGTTTCCCCAGTATGTCAGGGTGAGTCAGTCATATAACTGAGTCCTGACCACTAGTCCCCTACCCTAGCCACTAGACTATACTTCCTCCACCAGCAAACCCCAGGAGAGTTTTTTACCCCTGCCTCTTTAAACTCCCTTTATCCCAGCACCAGGGCAGTTAGAAGGCTGTGGGTACCTTGTGAACTGGTAGATCTGCTGCACAGTCAAGCTGCCTTCTGCACTGTTACGGAGTGCCAGGGTGATGAGGATGCAGTAATTAATGGGGGGCCGGGGCCAGCCCCCTTTGATTTTGGTGGTCGTCTGCAGGATGCATTTGATCTTCTTCCTCTGAGATCTGGGGACCTTTGGTTTCTGGGATGCCAGAGCAGCATTAGATTTGGATGTCTCCATTATCTGAGGGAATGAGATGTCCGCTGATGAGGCATCTTCATCCTCAGTAAACTGGGAAGAGGAAGAGTGGTGGAGGAGACCATTTATGCCTGGTTAGTCAGGAGTAAATAGACAGGGTACGTATGGGAAGATACAGATCAGTGGCCTAGAAGTAATGAGGTTAATGGGACTCAGTCCAGTTCCCAATAGTGACGTCCCCATCACTAATGAGTGCTAACTGACCCAGTACTTGCCATCTCAGAGGAAGGGTCACTTACTGAATAGTTGGTGATAAATGAGCTCCTCCCCACATGTTAAGCCTGAGGTAGGTGCAGTTACTGGGGCTATCCCTGTTCTGTGGCTAGGAAGGACTCCACTCTCAAATCCAGCATGTTGTGCCTTCTGCCATCTGTGATTTTGGCAGAATCTATGCATTCACTTTTGCTAGAGTAAGACATTTCTACTCATAAAAGCAACAAGTTATGAGCCATCTTAGTTCTATCTGGAGATGTATCAGTCAGAGACAAGCAGTTCAAAGCATGTGATACTCAGCACTGTCCCCACAGCTTTCCTTCTGCCACAGACCTTCTCTGCCTCACTGGACAATGACAGCAGATCCTCCTCAGAACAGTCAAGGTTGGAGTAATCGAAGGAAGAGCTTGGAGAACAAAACCCTGGAGCAGCAGCTGCCAAGAATGCTGGGCTACTGGGTGCTGGCATCTCCACTCTAGGGTGCCCTGCAATGGGGCAGACCAGATTGGGGTTCACCCACATGCACAGGTGGGGTTGCATGTAGGATTCTGTTGAGAGAAAAGATGCCACATCACTGACTAGTAATGCTATCAGAGCATCTCTGCAACTGACAGGACTCCCACTTGTTAGGAACAGGGATGGCCTAAAGGTAAATGGCATTGTAGATCCAAAATGTCACAGCTCTCCTAAAACCAAGGCTCCTGGCTGTCTCCCCATTCTGTCTTGAAAACATTTTTCTATATCCCACACAAAAGAGATTGTTTTTCCCTTTCTGTCCTGGAGCCCCTTGTATCACCAGTCCTTCTTCACCCCTGCTCAGCCTGAGAGTTTTAACATCTCTTTGCCTGGCAGTAGCATCAGAGTGATTACTCTCCTGCTACCAAGGAATCACACTATTTAAGGGCCACTGGTTTAGCGACATCCAGTGGGCAAAGAGATACATACTACTGACCTAAGTGTCCCTAGACCCAGGCATGCCCTCCACAGCTGGTCCATCCCTTGGTAACATGCTGAACATATGCCCCTACCTATACATCTTCTAATGCCACCATCTCTTTTCTCCAGAGCAATGCCCCGCTCATGGCTCACCACCAGGTTCCATGGATGGCAGAGTTTCAGATGGTTCCCTAGGGACTGAGCTCCTGTGCAGTTGTTGATCACACTGCCACATCATTGTATGATGGTTCAGTTTCTCATCACCACCTGGTGGGAAATTGAAGTTCAGGGACAACGTGGTGAGCTGAGAGCACTGATACTCCATCTCCCTCATCTTCCCCTCCATTCTCCCCAAATATCAGCTCTTTGAGATACCTCCTCTATCTAATTTGGGCTGGGAAAAAGCCTCTTTTCTATATTCTGATGAGTCACCTGGTTTGAGCTACACACATCAAAACCCTCATCCTGCAGTTGGACCCCCACCCACACACAGAGGGGATCAATGGGTGGTGGTCTGAGTGGTCAGATTACAGGACTGGAGCATAAGGTTGTGACTATGAGGTTTTTAGGAAGATGCCAGTCCTTACATCTCCCTGGCATGGTTCAGAGCTCTGCATGCTGTGTGCTAAAATGTCCTAAGAATTCTTTGAAACTGGCACATCACTAAGAGGATTTAGAGTTAAACTAGTCAAAGCAGCCAAGCATGGCAACAATGGCTGGAGCTGGATATTGACTTGACAGGACATAATGGAAATGTTCTGTTTCTGGTTTTTAACATTCAAAGAGTCAAAGGACAGAGGGGGCCACTGTAATGATCTCATCTCACCTCCTGCATAATTCAGGTCATTAGATTTCCCAAAATTACCCTCTTAATACTAGCCTGTATCTTTTAACAAAAGATTTTCCATGATATGGTTTTAAAATGTTGAACTAGAATTATGGACAATCATCACACATACCTAGCCCTGACACCTGTTCCAGTCTAGATCAGTGCTGCCAGCTCTCTTGCATGCCACAATGTTTTCTGGAGCTTTTTATTTCATTAGACCAGTCTTGGCAGCTTTTTTCAGGATTCCCCCAACCCATATCAGAGTATTTGTTGTCAGTTATTTACAATTTAATCTCTTAAATCTCCTAAATCTGTATAAAGTTTGCAGTTCATAAAACAGAAAGTTCTAATTTAACAATATTTAAACTCTCTGGTAGCAAGACTGAACATAGCTTTTAATGAATTTGCAGGGTGGATCAAATTTCTGTCTCCAGTGATCAGAGAGTCTGCTTTTCACCTGGGAAGCTTTACAACCAAGAACCTACACACAACCAAATCATCCAAGATCCAGGCTTTTCAGAGCTTCTTACCTTGAGGAAACTGATCTGTGGTGGTGGTTAGTTTGACCTCTTCCTCAATATTCCAGTCCTTAAGGCCACTTTTTAGATGCAGGTTTTCCCAAAATGATTTGTTTTGAAAAGTCAAATACATTTTCTTATAATCTGTAAAGTAATCCACAGCTGCTGTGTACCCACAATGTTGTAAGGAAACACAGAGCAAGCTACATGGAGTTAGCCACTGCTAATTTATAACTCTAGTTCAGCTCCATGTGATTTGATCTTGCTTCAGAAAAATGGGTGGAGGGGTAGCAAGGAGGGATTTGACCAGGTGAATGAAAGACTGCCTTCTGTTTCACACTTTTAAATAACCATTAGAAAAGGTTCCATGGACTGGATGATTAGTGTCAATGAAGCAAGCAAGTTATTTAAAAGAGGTATCAGCTCATTGGCTTTGTTGTTTGTCAATTTAATACACATTCTTGATAAGTAGTCAGCTCTTGAATTTGTTTGGCTGAGCTTTGTCCTAACTTCTCTGGAAGAATTCAGGTGTAAAGGACTATGTTTGACCTGTCCTTGAAAGAGAGTTTTCATAATACAGGATCAGTCATAGATTTGTGGCCTTTATGGTTTGAGAAACTCATGCTTCCTGGGGAGCTTCTAGGGACTTTGAGGTGAGTCTGCAGACAGAGTAGCTCTACCTGACTGTCTCTCTTCCTTTTTGGACAGTTTAATGTCTTTTCTCCTTCTCCTATCTCATTTATTTTTCACACAATCATTTTCTTCTCATTTCCACTTCCCCTCCCAATTCCTTATTCCTAACCCACCTTCTTCTCTTGCAACAATTTGCTCTCCTCCCCTTCACTCCAAATCTCCAAGCTGAACTCAGCAGACTCCCTTGTGACTACCCTTATTTTGCTGCCAGTCCACTAGCAGATGGAGCACAGCTGAGAAATGAAACTGAGTAGGTTCTTGTCCTGCTTCCTGGCTGCTTTGCTCTGCTCTATACCTTCCCCAACCAAGAGCTGTGGTATATGTCAATATGCAAAAGAAGCTTCTCTTCATATCAGCCTCACTTTGCTACAGCTGGCTTTAGATGAGGTGCAGCACTGATGCTAAGCATATTCAGACTAAGCAATTGTTTAGGGCCCCAGCAACCCAAGGCCCCCCTATTAATTATTAGTATATTTTGTGGGGAAGCATGCCTGCTTAGGGCCCCCAATTGACTAGCACTAGTACTGAATTGAGGAGAGTGAGATAGGAATAGTGCTTGGTATTTATACATAATTCTACATCTTCAAAGTGCTGCACAAGAGTTAAGGCTCAAATGCTGTAGTTAGGTACCTAACTCAAACTGAAATCTGGAATATCTGAGAATCCATGCCTAACTAAAACTAATTTCCTTCAGATCCCATCATCAAGTGACTTCACTAAAGAGTGAAGGGAATCTTTGCAACCTGTTTGTTATTGTAGGCTTGATCCTGTACTCTGGGCTCTCCATTCTGTTCGTTTTAGGGTTCCTGGTTCTAAAAGCACTATAGAAAAGTAGTACTAAAATATTTTCTTTATAGGAGATAACCACTTCACTGTAGGTGTTATCTCCCACTACACAAACTTCCCCTGAGTCTAGGGGGATCCTTAGTGTCTCTTGGACAGGGAGTTAGAAAGATTTTTGAAAAATATTTTCCAAATTGGACATATGAAATGATGGCACTATGTTACAGCAGACACCAATGAACAAAGCTGGCACCTGGTTCTGCAGGGCACATTGCAAAGGTTTATATTTTGTTTGCTTGGAGGGATCAGCATAACCAAATTACCAAGGGAGTACCATAAGGTAGTGGTTTTCAAACTACTCGGTCACAGCATCCCCTGCTGCCACCACAAGACTTCAGTACACTGATCAAAGACGTAATTGGTGGGTCACAGGCATAAATGATTTTTTTTTCAACTGAGTCCTAAGGGAAAAAAAATCTTTGAAAACTACTGCCATAAGGTACCAACATCAGCTCCAAAAGATCCAGCTAAAGAAGCTCTGGATGTGTTTGCCTAGTGTCTTTTCCTAACTGCTACCAAAATGTACCTCATTTGCTCCTTTTGTTTCTTTTATAATTGTATCTCAAACACCTGGCACTTCATCTTATTGTCCAGTTTGTTGTGAGCTGTGCAATTTATATTCATCATGGTTTCTGCTTAGCATAATCTTTCCCACACACATGCAGCCACAGTGGCCTCCATGGTCAGGAAGAGAGAGAAAGATCTTATGGACAAGGACCTCACAGGGGGAGGTCCAAACTTTCAGTTTTGAGACAGCACAAGCATGCAGTTGAGGTTCTAGGCACACTACATATATTGACTATTTGTAAGTGATTGCCCTGAGTTATAATGCAGTATTGGATAAAAGCTCACAGGCAGCCTTCAGCTAGATGATGGAAATCAACTGGTATTTTTATGGCAATTAAAGAAAAAATGTTGTGCCCTGGTATTGGGAGCTGAGATAATTTGGATTAAATGGAAGTCTTCACCCAAACTTCTGTGAAGCCACTGCAGATATACAGTTTATGTTCAGGCTTTGCTTTGTGGGGTGGGTTTGGGATGTGTTTCTACAAGTACACTATTTAAAGCAGTGTTGATAGATCAAACACTCCTGTGCTTTCTGTTAGGGCAACATCTTCCCACCTGGGAGCATTTGAACCTTTTGAAACAAAATGTGGCAGCATGAGGCAGAAACCAAAACGAACCAGCTGAGGGGTTCTTTTAAAGAGAAGCTCACATTTTATTGATATTATAGTGTCATCCTTGCAGGATAAAGGAAAGAGAGGCCCCTTGCAGAAGACGGAATCTCTCAGTTGTACAGAAATGATCTATTGATAGGAGAGGCAGAGAGCATTTAAAGAGAGAAAATGAGTGGAACAAGAAAAAAGCCTGGGGGGGACCTCAAGTCTCTTTCCCCACACACACTCCGATAGAAACAGTGACTGGGCCTCCTGGCTCTTCCAGGATAGCACTACAAGTGCAGGAGATGTAACATTACAGTTTAGCTTCCTATTTGGTAGTCCGTCATGAGTCTCTGAGGATCAGACACACAAAAGGCACCAACAGAAATTGAAACATGTATGTTAATAGCTAGCCTTGAAGGCACTGGGGGGAATAAGCAGCTCCAAACCCATCAGAAACAAACTCAAAGGGTCTGCTCCATCTTGGACCCTGAACCATTAGAAGCTTTAGCTTCCATCGGGACCACCTCCCCTAACTTATGGCACCCAGCGTGAGATGGTGGCAGAAGTCTTTATAGAATGGGAATGCCAGCAGTGAATGGGGATTCATCACTAGCTGCCATCTTGTGAGGTTTTTGCCTCCCTGACTGCACATGGCAGGTCTATGCTTTTGAAGGCTAAGGGTATTCTGTGTTCCGAGACTAAGTGAACACCAGAATCCGAGCTAGTTCACTGCGGTTGCACTGGCAACTGGCAGAAGAGGACTCCCTTTATCTTCTAGGAATAAAGCAAAGGGGAACTTTAACACATAGAAGAGGAGTGAAGAAAGCATATTCAGCACAGGGGCACCTACATTTCATTATGTTCAATAAGATGAAGGCAGAACATATTTTCAGGGAGTGACTGATACAATGGAAATCCCATATAGCCTGCAGCTTCAGACACCACAAAGGTTAACATTAGGAATTGCAGAGGATGAATATCATTCATAACTGGGAAATAAACCACCTCCTGACTCCATACCAGCTCGCACTTATTTGACTTGGAGACAGTCCTTTCCATAGCACTGGCTAGTGATAACAGCTTCCAAGGGAAGCAAACATATTTTAAGGGAGATGTAAGGACTGGCATCTTCCTAAAAACCTCATAGTCACAACCTTAGGCTCCTGTCCTGTAATCTGACCATTCAGACCACCACCCATTGATCCCCTCTGTATGTGAGTGGGGGTCCAATTGCAGGATGAGGGTTTTGATGTGTGTAGCTCAAACCAGGGCCTGATCCCTTGAACTGTCCGCGACTGGCTCTAAAGGTGTCTGGTCGAAGAAGGTAGGAGTTAAAGCACATAGCAGCACTAAAGAGAACATACCACAGAGTTCAATCGAGAAGGGTCTGGCAGAAGACCCTCCATATAGTATAATGAAGACCGGAAGTGGTGCAATGAATGGCACATGGCATGCTGGCCAAGGGCCCTCAAGTTACGTATGCAAGTGCTAGCTTCCAGCTATGTATTGTACCAGAACCTTGGGTTCCACTGGAAGGGTACTTCAGATCCCTAACACCTACAAGGCGACATGATGGCCTTAGATGGTGCTGTTGGCCTGGTACCAGTAAGGACCTCAGTAGGTGAGAGGGCTCATGGGAAGACCCCGCCTACTGGGCCTTGTAATCCCTTCAGGATCCCAGCATCATGAAGATTGCCTGGAAAAGGGGGATGTATAAGAAGGGGCGGAGGGAAGGCAGGAAAACAAACGCAAAGTCACCTCCTGGCCACTCAGCATAGGTGGCCGTAGGGCTCATAGCGATCTAGTATGAGGAAGGATCTCAAATGCCTAGGGCACCACTAAGGAAGGATATCGTCGTACTGTACTGCACCTACATGTGCATCAAGGATAGGGACACATTAAGGTCGGGCTGTCCCAAAATATGGGTTACCGGAGGAAAGGGAGGGGGTTTTCTCCCGACCACCTAGGAGGCGAAAAGCTCTCAAGCGCCAAAAGCGGTACAACAAGGGTACTTTTAGAGGAACCAATTGGGGTAGATTACCTCCATCTGGGAAATTACTCGGGTGGCATTCCGCATGAAAGGATACAAGCCTCTGAATTTCGAGCACTACAGAAAACAGGATACTTTAACCCGTCGTCTTCTCCCTATTCATATATATATATATTAATCCCTCAAAAAGGCGGGGGGGAGGGAGCCACAATTTTGGTAATGTCATTACCAGCGATTGCCTGGAGATGGCCCAACAGCTTGAGTCTCTGATCTCCGAACGGGTGTAACAAGTGCCGTATGGCCGGGGAGCAATGTCCTGGCTGAGATACGAGCCACTGAAAGCGAGGTGGACTAGGGTGGAACAAGTATGAGTATCCCAATAAGGGAGTCTCCATGCTGGGGTGTGGCACTGCACACGGGGCTTGTTAGTGGACTAGTCCCGTGAGGCGGAACATTAGCGCGGGAGGCCCAAGATGAGTTCTTCCTGCTGCTGTTCCCTTGTCTTGGGGAAGAGGCATTGCCTCCTTCCCCCCAAGCACCCTGAGTTGCTAGAACCCATTTCAGGTGCACTAGGTTGCTGCTTCAGGCGTGCAGGGAGGAGATCTGGAGAGGGTTCCACCACTGCTATCATTGTAGGGTGGGCATAAGGTGGGGACTCCTGGGCAGCGGGTCTTGATACTGACTGAGAGTGCCCAAGAAAGGGAAGGAGGCTGTTACAAAGTTTCAGCTTTCATCATGTAGAGAAAGCGGTAGGGTAGCAGGGGTTGGACCGCTCTACCTTGGCCTCCCTGGAGTATAGGGTCCCTTTGATGAAGCAAATCACAATTCCACCTGGTGGTTAGGGTGGTGGAGAGACCCTTCTACCAAAGAGGTGTCTGAGGACCCAGAAACGCCAGCCTAAGCAGCATACTGACCAATATGTTGGGGGGGGTGGGTGTTCAAGTTGCCTCTCCCCGACCCAGGAACAAGAATAGGTCCTACCTGATGTAGGACAGTCAGGTAAGCGGGGAGGGTTCTGCACCTCCAGATGACCACCCGCATTTGTGCGTATTGGAGCCTCTGCAGCCGTGGCAGGGACTACCATGAGACATGCTTCTTGGTTCCAGCGAGGCCCATCTTTCCACTTATGAGCTCTAGTGGACCATCGAGGGGTATCTGAAGGAGAAGGAGGGGGGCTTTGTTTCATTTTTGCAATAAGGGCCCGAAGGTGTAGACGCCTTGAGTTTAAAGGGGCTTGGATTACGCAGACCACATCCGTGCAAGACCGGAGAGGAGGGCCAAGATCTGGCTCACCCTTGTTCGCAATGCCAAGACTGAGCTGGTCCCGATAAGTTCCCGATTCCCCCTAGGGGAAGGGGGAGGGGTATCGGATGCCCACTCTGATGGTGTACTGCAATGGAGCACCTTAGAAATGGAGTGATGGGGGGGGAGTTTTAGACTCTATTCCCACAGTCATATAGGGCAGGGAAGGGGATGAGGGCGGTCATCGCCCCCAGAGGATTTATGTGGGAGGAAAAGGCCCTGAGGGGAGGAGGCCAAAGTATTTGACCTCTCCCCTAGGATCCCGCATGGTGCCCACCACAGTTAGCGTTTGGGAGGAAACAAGACGTCCCCTCCAAAGGGCAGGTCAAGGACCGCCTGCTGTGCAGTAGGGGGCACCCTAGCTTCCCTGAGCCAGGCTACTCGGCGGATAGTCACAGCTGAGGCCATAGTGTGGGCGGCTGTATCCACCGCGTCTCAGACCAAGAGAAGGAGATCCTGGAAGGTTAATCTACCCTCCTCTAGAAATGCGTCGTACTCCTTTCTGGACTCTGGTCGGAGCAGGCGTCAGAATTTTGCGATCAACTCCTACACATCCAGCAAATATCTGTTGGTTAGGGCCCGATTATTTGCCACCCTGAGTTGGAAGGCTGAGGAGAAGTAGACCTTATGGCCCAGGAGATCTAATTCCCTGGCTTCCCTAGAAGCCAGGAGGGGGTTGGTAGAAGGCTCACCCGGGCTTAGCACCATTTGTACCACGTCCCTAGGAGGGACTGGGTGATCGGTTAGGAAAGGGAAGTCCGACTCAGGAACCTGATACTTAAGGCTCACCGAGTCTGAGACTAGGGCAGAAGAACTTGGACTCTGCCACCGGGAAGATGTTAGGTCCCAGACACTTGGGTGAGCGGGACTGTCAGCGGCTCTGCCACGGCAAAGGTTGGCCTGAACAGGGTGTCTGGAGGGGGACCTGAGGGCTGCACCTCCATCCCTTGATGGGCCATAGAACAGCCCAACAAATCAAAATGCGCCAACAGGTTGCCAGTGTAGGCACCCGGTGCCAGCAACAGAGCAGTATCGGGTGTCCAGTGCGGGTGAGGGGGGTCTCCGGGGGGGACCATTCTTGTGGGCGGAAACGGAAAGGTGATGGCACCAAAGTGTGGCGCCTCGGTCACTTAGAGCCCCTCGATGGGCTCTCCTCTGGACTTGAAGAGGGGGAAGGGCTTCGAGACTCCATGGGCGGTACCGGCGACGGTAAAGTAATATGTTGCCGTGGGGATGGCCCTACAGTACCGGGACCCAATGGAGTGGAAGATTGAGGACTGTGTGGTGAGGGGGAGCAATGATGCCCACGCTGGACCCAGGCCTTGGAAGTAAAGGCCGACTTGCCCCTTCTAACTGGGGTGGGGAAAGGTGGTGTGGGGAGTAAGAGGAGAGCCTGAGCTGCCTCCATTGCCTCCGGAGTTGACAGCACCATAAGCAACTCTGAGCAGGGCCAAGGCGAGACTCCGCCCAGGGAAGGGGGGCTGCCTGGTTGAGAGAGCTCTCGGCCTGTCGGTATCAGGCTGTACTGAGCCTGCGGTGCTGGAGGTGACTGTGGCTGGTGCCAGGGTGACCTCAGCACCGGTGACACCAAGCTATAACAGGCCTGCGGCACTGGAGATGAGGGTGATTGGCACCGGGGCTAGCTGGGCACTGGTGGTACCGGGCTGTGCCGGGAGTGACTTCGAACAGTGCCAAGGTGCTGGAGTCGGCACCGAGGTAGTTCGGCGGTGGCTACCGGTGGCACAGTGCCGCGTCGGCTCCGGTGTTGAGCTGGGTCTCAGCGCCAGGCAGAAACCCGAAGCCTCAGGTGAAGAGTGCTGAGCCTGTTTGGAGGCTAGGGCACGGCGCCTTTGTTCCCTTTCCTTGATTGTCCAAGGTTTGAAGGACATGCAGAGGGAACAGGCTGAGACCAAATGGTCTGTGCCTAGGCACCTGAGGCACTTCCCATGGGGGTCATCCCGAGGGAAGGCCTTGCCGCACTCAGAGCAGGGTTTGAACCTTGGCATGCTAGGCAGTAATCTGCGATGTTCCGGCCTGACAGTGGAAGACTTCTGCAGTGGAACTATGTCCACGAAGAGATGCTCCCAGTCAGGCAAAAAGCTTATAGAGAGGAAGACAGGCTGCTTGCATTCGCAAGGAGCAGATGTTCCGGATCCGATGCGCAAGGCAGAAGAAATGAAACTGGAGAAGGGTCGGGATGCAGCCGTATATATAGCCACTGGGTGGCGTGGGGGGCGGTGGCTACCTACCCTCTCCTGACAGGCTAGGACAAAAGTTTTCTGACCAATCCAACACTCCTGCATGGAGACATCTATTACTGAATGCATCCAAGCAGTGCTCGAAGAAGAATGTCAAGTTTGCACATGAATTTCAACTCTTTGGTTTCACACTGAAGTATGCTTTCAAAGCTTTTTTGGTGATGTATTGTAACTTTCATGTCTGTTATAGAATGTCCAGGAAGAGATTAAGTGCTCCTCTACTGGTTTCTAATGATGCCATTCTTGATGTCTGATTTTTTTTGTTCATTTGTTCTTTTGTGTGGAGACAGTCCAATCTAGCCAATGTATATGGCAGAGGGCATTGTTGGTACATGATGGCGTATATCACACTTGTAAAAGTGCAGGTGAATGAGCCAATGATGGAATGGCTGATTTGGTTAGGTCCAGTGGTGGTGTCACTTGAGTAGTAGTTGGCAACAGGGATAAGTATCTGAGTTAGTGTTTCTGTTGTATGGTGTGTAGTTGCTGATGAGTATTTGCATAAGGTTGGCGGGGAGGTTGTCTTTAAGTGAGAAGTTCCCATGTAATGCACCGGACAATGAAAAAGCTAGTTATTGGATGCAGTGCTATCCAATGATGTCTGGGGAGAGAAACTTTGTTTTAGATCCCAGCTGATGAGATTGTCATGCCTGGAAGTGCATGAACTGATCACATTCTTTGTCTGATAGCAAAAATAACATCAAGAAAATAAAACTGGGGTTTGGACACAGCCTGGGAAAGGTTCGGGAGGAGCAAAGTCAATAAATGGAGGTTATCATTTTACAGTGACCTGCATGATGGGTGGGGACAGAAAAGTGGATTTGTGCTCTTGGTTTTTATTTTTTTAAGATCCATAAAAAAGTCTTGAAAGTTTGTGTGGTTTTGATTTTTAATTCTGCTTGGTTTCTTTGTTAGGAATCTCAGAAATGTCAAGCTGGTTCATCCCTGTTTTAGCTGGAGAGGTCCTTGGAAGAGTCAAAGATAAGGGCTGACAGTGGTCTCTGCCCTTCCACAAAGGAGGGTAGGGTGCTGAAACTTGTCTCAAGAAGGCACTTTTTCTCACAAGTGTTTAAGTCTAAACAGCTGTTAAGAGAAACAAAAAACAGTTTTATCAGCCTGAATCAAATCCCTGGGCATGTGACTGATTAAGACCTTGTCTAAACACATAAGTTAAGTTGCTTTACATATACTAGTATAATCAAAGCTATACAAGGTGTTTACCAGGTCTCACTAGCTGGGGTCCAGCTGGGATGCATTTATACCAGTATAAGTGCTTATGTTGCTACAACTTATTCTTACATGGGAGAGGGGAATAGGTTATACAAGTAAAAGGCACCTTTATACAGGTAAATCTTCATCCCTCTGGGGGTCTGTACCATTACAACTATTTTAGTAAAAATCTCTAACCAGGGCCCTCCCTAAGGGGGAGAAGGGCCCAGGGCAAATCAGTTTGTGCAGGCCCCCCTCCCCCCCCATTTTAAACATTGCAGCAAGCAATGTTCCCTCTAAGCTGGTGATGCAGCTGAGCATGTTCCCTGCTGGTTCTCCGGGCCCCAAAGGGCTTCTTCCCTGCTGCCTGCTGGCTCCCCAAGTGCACACATAACTTGTTCAGCTGCATCATCAGCTTAGAGGGAACACTGGACTGGCAGTGTCATAATTTTTCTTTAATAAAATCATAAATGTCTAGCCCTTTAGGCTAAAAAGTTGCAGAGATAAGCAGAAAAACATGACCTGACTTTATCCCAAAGACTCAAAACCCAAAAGTCAGAAAATAGCTCCCCCACCCCATTTATTATTTCTTTAAACATCTCTTTATTTTTCAGTGAGTTTTAATGGTATATTTAAGCCACACTTGTGACTATTTTTTGATGTTTGGGGTAGGCAATACTGAATGTGTCATGGTGATGTTTCATCAACCTCACAGCCAAATAGAATAGAATAGAATCATAGGGTTGGAAGGGATCTTATGAGATCATCCGACAGGAGCATCTGGAGGTACTCTTCTTTGTGGTTCTGGTTTTCTGTTCAAGATGGGCACACAATTTTACAAGTTTAATAATTTTTCTTAGATCAAGTTTTTGTTAAACGGAAAATTCAGAGAGAGAGAGATGTTATTTTTGGATGATATCAAGAAATAAATCCAGGTCCTCTCTCACCTTAAAGCACTAGATTCCAATTGTCTAGTCTATGTTATTTCCTTTATGCCTCCTGACTCTCTCCTTTTCTATTTTTTCAATATATGTATTCATACATTTCTCATTGCTTTGCAGGTGATCTAAGTAATTTCCAAAGGGGTTGCCATGTTAGTCTAGTCCAGCAAAAAAAAAAAAAAAAGCCCCCAAGGTCTGTGTTCAGACGAGAGTTTTATTTTGAAACAACAGCCATTGTTTTGAAATAAAATTTCTTATGTCCACACGACATTCCGTTATTTCAAAACAGTAATATCTCGCTTGAAATCGAAATAGCCATTGTTTTAAAATGGCTGTTTCGAAACAACGGTGTTCGGACACTTTGTTTCAAAACAATACCATTGTTTTGAAACAACTGTTTTGAAACATGTCCAAATGGCCTTATTTTGAAATAACCATTTTGAAATAACAGCCGTTTCGATAGCAGGCATTCCTTTCATTCGAATTAACTTATTTCAAAATAAGGACTTTATTTTGAAATAACTCATTGCAAAATAACAGCTTACGTGTGAACATAGCCAAGGAGTCATGTGGCACTTAAAGACTAACAGATTTATTTTTCGCATGAGCTTTCGTGGGAGAAACTCCCACTGAAGTTCACATCTGCCACAGTGGGAGTTTCTCCCACGAAAGCTCATGCGAAAAATAAATCTGCTAGTCTTTAAGTGCCAGACGACACCTTGTGGTGGTTTGTGGGTTTTTTTGGTTTTTTGTTTTTTTTGCTAGTCTTTAAGTGCCACACAATCTAAGTAATGAAACTCAGGTACTGTTTGAGGATGAGAGGAAGAAACAAGAGACCTTTGGCCTCCTCTTAGATACCCTGGTGTAAAACAAACAAGGAGTCTTGTGGCACTTTTAAAAGCTAACAAATAAATAAATTTGTTAGTCTTTAAAAGTGCCACAGGATTCCTTGTTTGTTTCGCTAAACTAGACTCACACGGCCACTCCTTTGGAACTTGTCAACATGCTGTGTATCTGTAATTGCTGCTTTCCTCTTTGCCATGCTTTGGAACTGGTCGTCTGACTGCAATCAATGACAACAGGGCATACTTACAATGCAGAAGGAAGGACAAAAAACTTCTTTAATGTGTTGATTGATGGACATTAACCCTAAAAACCCAGTATTTCCATATAAGTGCTAGCCTGGGGTCTTCTCTCTCAGGTGTAATAGATCATTATCTGCACAGAGTAGTTTGCTCAAAAAGACATCCCTGAAGACTGAAAACTCTTGTTAAATGTAGAAGGAAAAAAGTTCTTTATCTCAAATGCTTTCTGGAGATGCTGATATGAAAGTGGAAACAAGCCAGTTGAAAGTCTGTGGGTTAAGTTTAGAGG